>ONZP01000275.1:0-127026 GCA_900312805.1 Fusarium torulosum
ATAATAATAAGAATATAAAAAAACTTATATATAATCTAGAATATTATAATAAAATAAAATATATTAGAATATATTATTATTTTATATAAGATATAATTAATAATAATCTTATTAAGATAATATATATATTTAATATAAATAATATAATAAATAGCCTTATAAAGTTATTAATTAAAATAAAATATTAAAAATTTATAAGACTTATTAGAATAAATAACCTATAATATCTTTACTTTAAGAAGAAGAAGTCCCTTAATTAATAAGAGAGTATTAATTAATATCTATAAAAATAATATAGGTTTATTAGGTAATTAAATAACCTATAAGATAATCTAAATCTATTTAAATAAATAAAAAAGGAAATAATTAATTAATTAAAGGAAATTACCTATAAATAGAGGATTTCTTCTTATTAGTTATCTTAGTTCTATTATTAATTATATTCCCTGACTTTCTCGCTAATCCCTATTATATCTTCTTTTATAACTTATCGCCTTGCCTCTAACTAAAATAAGCTAAAAGCTACCCTATATCGCTGAGTCGAGGTCAAGATTCAACCATTAGACACATGTTTGGGAATTAAATAATGCTATAACTCTCTATAGTGTCACAGGCTTCATATTCTTTTAATTCTAAACCTCACAGATATTGGGAAGGCTAACTTATTTAGACGTTTTCAAAACGTAGTATGCGTATGCTCACCTGATATCGCAGGCAATGCGTCAGTCACGCGCTACTTCACTTATTCAGAGACGCAATTTATTATTCTTAATCACAAAGCTTTAACAGTGGCATTATATTCTTCCTGCTCAGTTACTTTGGAACACAAAACTTGGCCCTCGGTCATAAAAACCATCTGTCCACAAAGTTTACCGGCTGATACATTGCTGGACCCAACCTGCTTACACCAGCCTACGCCATCACCTCACCCCGCCTCCCACTCACTCACCCACCATTTACACGCCCACCACATCACAGCACATCCTCACCATGCCTCGAAAGACACTCCGCATCCTATGTTTCGGCGACTCTTTAACGTCGGGGTATTTCGCCCATGGCCTGGATTCCCGTCCCTACGCGCGTAAGCTGGAAGATCGGCTTAGAGGGACCTTTCCCGAAGTCAACTTTGAGATCGACGTCAATGGCGTCCCGGGGGATGTTGCTTCCTTCAACCGCTTCTACAATAGAATGGACAGTGCTTGTATGTAGATGTCTACTTTTTCGGATTTCGTGTCTTGTTCGTTTAAGATAAGATTCCGGGGCTAACAAGGTGCAGGGAAGAAGAAGTCCTACGACTGGACCATCGTCCTTGGCGGTACCAAGTGAGTATATATCAACTCCTTTCTTTTGGATGAAAAGTTGAGCCATAATTCTAGTGACATAGCATATGGCATCCCGGCAGAAGACATCTTCGACGCCCTCAAAAAAGTGTATGACTTTGTTCTCAGCAGGGAACGCAAAGTCATTGCCCTCACAGTCCCAGAATGCGAGTCAAGACATAAGAGCAGCACGGCATCAAGGAATGACCTTAACAAGTGTATTTTGAAGAACAAAGACACAGGCTAGTAAGTTATAACGCACTATCTAGTTGCTGTATTTGGCGACTTTCTCTTCAAGTCTTTCTCTGCACCTCGTAGACTTGAGTACAGTTACTGACCACTACCAGCTACGCCTTTGACCTTCACTCCAAGATACCCTATCATTCACTATCAGAAGAAGCTCGCGACAGATACTGGGACGATGGTCTACATCTCCGAGATGAAGGCTACGACTGGATGGGTAATCAAATCGCCGACGCCCTGATAGACTACCTATGGAGCGAAGGCGCATTTGAGCAGCCAACTGCAACGTCCCCAGACGTGATAGACGGAGACGACGGGTTCTTTTTTGATGAGGAGGACGGCAACCCGCGCAAAATCAACGAAGGCTACGTGGTGGTTCGTAAGAAAGATTTGGACTAGAATGTTTTGGCCTATTTTCACAATGCCAGTCTAAAAACCAAAGGGAACCATGCTATGCTTCGGACATAAACAACCCTCGATCAACCCAACCCCAAGAACGCCATACACGGGAGAAGTTTTCTACGTTTGTGTTTTTTCTCAGACAAGGTTTGCGGTAACAAATTCCTAGCAGATAGAGTTAGTATAAGGGGCAACTTGGATCTCGCGACAATAGAAATACTTACGGGAAACTCCTTTTGCAGCGCATTGGTAACATTCTCCACCTCCTCGGCTAAGTTCTCGACGTTGGCGTCCCATGTTCGCATTTCTTTGCCAACAATTATCTCAGCCCGTCCACTGCCCTTCTCTCCAGATGCTTCGCCACCCTCAAACCACACAATACCATCAAGCTGGTCCATACGACCAACCAGGCGACCTTGCTCAATCATACGTGCCGTAGTTTCTTCCGCCTTGTCAGCATCCAATCCCAATAGTGATCCTAGTGCTTCAAAGCGGATGTTACTGAAGAGTCTGGATGCGCCAAGAAGATTGTGCTCAACAACAGCCTTGGCAAGTACCGTTGAACCATCTGAAGTTGTTGCTAGTTGATGTGGCTGTAGACCCTCGGCAAACTTATCAACTTCATCGGGAGACAAAAGTCGATCAAGGAACATCTTCTCCAGAATGCCGAATTCCTCCAACTGGGACGAGCGCTCGTCTTTGTACAGGCGACCTAACGTGCGGTTCCTCATAGGACCTGCAGGCGCTAGAACAGCACATTTGATGGCCATGCTGAGAGTGTGTAGACGGTCCTCCTCGTCAACGGTGGGAGAGAAACTGATCTCGTGATACCGTTGAGAAGCAGATAAAAAGTCACGTTGAGCGTCCAAGATGCGAGCCTGCGACAACTTGAAGTGCAGGTGGAGTTCCTGGTCAGAAATCGCGTGCATAATATTCTTGAGCTTGTTGATATACGAATCGGCGGCCGTAGAGTCGTCCACCTGAAGGTAGTTCCGCACGATGCGAATCCATGTACGGGCCTTTTCTTCATCGTTGATCTTGCGCTGTGAGCTATCGAGAGGAATATCGGCCAGAGTCTTGGCGGCGTCGAGAAAGTCCTCATTCTTTTCGTGGGCTGTAGCAATGAGCTCTCGGAGGGTGGCACCGGCGTCGACGAAGGAGGATGACGATGGCTGAGCAGCGATAATGTTTAGCGTTCGGTTTCCGACCTCGATCTGCATATCCCTGTCCTCCAACTTCCGAAGCGTAGCGATGAAAGCTGCCAGGACATTCCGTGTGGCCACGACGCCAAGCGCCTGGTTGAAGAAGGAATCGACAATAGCATTGAAGTCGTCAATGGCGGTGGTCGGGGACGAGATCTTGTCGACAGTAGCGAGAAGCTCTTCGTAAAGGGGACCATTGTCACCGCCGGCAGACTCGGCTTTTGATATAGCCTCGGCGACTTGAGGGTTTGGCGCCATAGTTGTTAATCGAGATTTGGATATAGAGACAAGATGATGAAGTGAGGCGGAGGTTTAGCAGCCTGGAGGTTAAGTTGAGGCTCACTGCAGGCATCAGTGTGGAGGGGCAGGCAGGGGTCAGCTCTAGCGGGGTAGCTTAGGTGCCTGTTTAGCGTGATCTCTGGCCGAGGCCGCTATTACAGGTCCCGTCGTCCTTCTTCTGCCATGGATGATACTACCTATCGGAGCTTGTCAATATTCAAAAAACTTTCCTCCCTCGTCTGGGAAGAACACTGCAGGTGGCACGTGCAGATAGATTGCTGTTTCACAAACAATGCATCTTAGTTGGATGTGTCTTACTTTGGCTTGTCAATTATTCGAGGTTGGTATACTGCAAAACATATCCCATGGCTGTCCGTATAAAATATGTATAGAAAACCATCGAAGCCGGGGGAGTATACTGCACGTTTATGATGGCTTCTCGTTTAGTATGTATGTATATTTAAGCACCATAGATCTAAATAGCATACACAACGCCGTCAAGTAGCAATTCAGAAGGACTGTTCATAATGTTTAAGATAGTTCAGTTTCACATCTATCATATTGGTTACCATGTACCCTCAGTTCTAGCCATGCTACTTTACTTATAAGACAAAAGACCAGCCTGTATAATGTGTTATGCTCACAGCCATGGATCGATTATGCAAAACAGCCCAAACATGCCACACGCCCCAACGCCAAACCCAACTTCGCAGAAATACCACCCTTATAATAATCCAGCCGTCTATTTGTTATGCCACAGAAGGGTCCTTAGCGAGTCAAACTCGTTGCAGTCCTTGTAGATATACGTCATGCTGCTCCTCAAGCTCGACTGCAGCTCCTCGGGATGGTAGCGGAAGATCAGCATAACACTGGCCCACGACAGCGACGCAAACGCCGGCCAGGCATATTTGTTGATCACGCTGCGTAGCGGCTCGGAGGATACCACGGGGAAACCGTGGTCGGGCTTCACGGCGATACGTGCGAGGGCGAGCATCACGCGCGCAAAGACGTAGATGACGATCTGCTGGTTGACCGATGAGATCTTGCCTGTGCGCTTTGAGCGACCGCCGAAAACGAAATAACCGCCGACAAGTCCACCAACGAAAGAGTCGTATGTTCCTGAATGAAGGTTAGAATCTGGTATTCATGGACATTGAGTTCCGGCGACGATGACGTACCCTCCTTTCCAGGCTGCGCGCCAAAGTATTTGAGCGCCAGCATCGTCAGCTTGTATATGAGAGCGAATCGCGCCAAGTTAGTCGCATGGTGTCTCGTTGCTCGAAGGACTAGTTTGACTTTTTCGGGGAATCTATGTTGTTGCGCGTTAGCTCGATATGGTCGATGTATAAGGGGAGAGAGGTCGAGCGTACGATCCGGAGCGGAAGAGAAACACCATCCTATTGAGAGCAACGTTAGCAATAAGGCCTTGATAGGGATGTAAATGGGTATGCCTTACACCAGTGCATGCGGAAACCGCACCTTGGTACCGTAGATAATACCATTGCGCGCCGTCTTGATCAGAGACAATAGATCATGGTACTGCGGATTCTTGACGATTTCCTCGAGCGCGTTCTACCCAGAACCTGTCAGCGCAAACCCAATAGCGTGTCGCAGAACGATAGAGCCAGTACCTTTAGAACCTCTAGTGAAGATGACATGGCCATCGTATCTCCACAGGCCTCGGTAATGTGTTATATGCAATAGTCGGACGGTCGCAGGGTGTGTATCTCTCCAATGCGCCAAACTCTCAAGACATCGAACGTCGTCGCCTGTTTCTCGGTATCAAGTTCCACGTGTTGACGATTCGTATACGGGCATGGGGGGGATATCGATAAAATATGGTAGTTTCTCATGGAGGTTTTGAGACGAGAAGCACGGCGCCCCGGATTATGATCAGCTGGGCTGTCTGCTGAGCCTCGGATGTTTGGGCTTGCGCTCGGCTTGTGTTGCGGAGAAGGGCAGCGCCGACTCCACTAGGGAGATGGTGCTACAGGGCCTAGTCCCTTATGACGCAGGGAAAATCTACCCACTCTAGCCACTGGAGCGTCAGTATGAGATTCATTGGAGAAGATGAATTTCACATGTTAAATCGTGGTTTGACGGGAAATCTAGCCAAGATCTGGGGAAATCTCACGTCAGTCAGATTCACATGAGAAAAGGGTACGTATATATCTCTCATTTCGAGATCTATAGAAAGAGTTGATGCTTTTCAAGTCAAACTCCCTTCTTATGCAAATGGATCCATTCTCCATATCTAATATCAACCCCAAACTCCACGCTATCTCATGTACCTTGATCCATTCCCGAAAAACCCTCCACTTTGACCTCGGTAGACCAGAACCGTAACCGTGAGGCTCTGCTATGCATGAATACCTCAACCTCCATATCCTAACTTGTATCCCTTCTACCCAGCGAAGAGTGATTGACTATGTTATAACCTAGAAATCGTATCCTATAAATCTCTCTGACCCTCGCCCTCTTCGTACTTGAGAAGGGACATGAGTTTGAGAATGGGCGATACTTCTTCCTCTCTACTCCCCGAGGGCCTCTCAACACCAGCGCTCATAAGGCTCTCTCCATTTAACCCCCAGGATATCAAAAATCTTCCTCTCGTCACGTCCCTCCACAAGCTCCCCCTCTGTGATCTTCACCCGCTGAGGGCCTCGCATCACATCCTTGTATAAACCACGCTGGTTCAGTCGCATTCCCTTCTTGGAAGCCAGTAGTCGCATACTGCGGTTGAAGATATCGTTGCCGGTGAAATAAAGCAGCGCAGCGCCCATCTCTGACTCGGGCACTAGTAGGAAATCAATGCGCCGCCAGACAGGTCTGTAATTATCCTCGTTAAAGCCGCTGATCTTGGGGAGCACGCAGCAGCCGTGCCATTTACTTCCGTCGGTAATAGATCGTGATGAAGCCAACCGTGCTACGAGGAAACCTTCAGCTTCAAGACGCTGAACAAGACCGTCGAGAAAAGGTCGAAGCTCAGCCGATGACTCGGTATTTGGCTTGGTGATGACAAAGTCGATATCGCCAGAGGATTCTGCTCCTCTTCGGTAGCTTCCTCCAATGATAAGTTCCACCTGCGGATCAACACGCTGAGCGCCTCTCTTCACAACAGCACCTAGAGCCTCAACCTCGCGACGAGGAATTCTGGTGTTGAGATCATCGTAGTGCTCGATGCCCACCAGCTGGTTTGGTGTAAGCTTCGCATTCGCCTTCAAATCGTCCAACGTTCGAAAACCTTGTGCCAACCACTGCTGAGCCTGACTGTTTCCAACACCGTAGATACCGAGGAACAACTGAAGTGCCTCATCCATCGGCTCCTTCTCGGCGTACTCAAGCCGCTGTAGCCTATCCGTAGTGACGATTTCTTCAATTTTCTGCGCTAGACGAGTTCCCACACTGGGTAGCCGTTGCGCCTCTTCAGCCGTCGTGATCTTTGTCTCTTGACGCTTCAGAGTGCTGATGGCTTTCCGGTAGGCGGTAGTGCGCCAGTGGTCGTTAACGCGGCTGTAGTAATCAGCCATGGATTGGAGAACCTCGATTGTGCGAGCATTTGGATTCCCCGCTTTAGCGTCTTTCGCTCCAGCAGAATTGCATGAAAAGCGATCCTCGAATGCAATGTCCTTGCGGCTGGATCTGGTCTTCCTTCTCGATCTACGCCTGTTGGCTCGTTCGTCTTCTGAGCCTGAAAAGGACTGTTCTTCTGCTCCGCCATCTCCCATGTCGGCAACTGTCTGAGCATCGTCGTCATCCGCGTCTAATGGGAGGTCCTTATACTCAGCCATTATCTTAATGTACTCGGATAACTCGTCCTTGTGATGGTCCTCTTTTGGGAGTTGCACAACATCGACAGTGTGAATACCTGCCGTAGAATTCTCACGAGGAATTCCTGCCCCATCGCCGTCACCCTCTGCTTGTGATGAGACCACACCCTCAAGGTCAAGCAGCACTGGCTGCGAATTCGTAGGAACAGGCGTCTCAGCAACTTGACTGCGATAGGGAGACTCCTCGCTTCTCTCTGGCGTCCCTGGAATCGGAATATGATCCCATCGTTTCGCATTCTTATGATGTGGCTTGAGCTGTAATGACTGAACAGATTGTTTAGAGCTCGATGGAACAGCAGGTGGATTATCCTCCTCGTGAGATACCGGCTGGCCCGCAATTTGATACTTCTTCTGACTATGTTGAAGCAGCGCCTTGAACTGGATACAGTCAATTGGATACTCCTCATTTACCACTTTAGGCGGAAGGTTCTTGTTCGTTTTCTTCAACACGCCCTCAATGTCCTTGAACTGGATGTGTTTATCAACAACAATATGAGTTGCAATTCGCGGCGCACGCACCCACGTCGCACCAAATTCACGCGCTTTTGTGATACGCAGTCGACGAGCCGGTGCGATATCATCATCAGGGACGTAGTAAAATGTGAGGCCCTTGAAGATCTGCTCACTCTCTGGTCGGAGTTTAATCGAGGTCTCACGCTTTCGTTTCTTCATCGCTAAGCTCGGCGAGGGAGAATCGCCAACCATTGAGCCAAGATTTCTTCCTGAAGGAAACAGGGGCGTAGATCCGCTTCTAGGGAGTCTTCTCTGAGCCTGTCGAGTAGAGTCTGGAATAGGTGTGTCGTCAACTAGAACAGCCCCCGCGCTGCGTTGGTTCAAGAGCGTGCCGAGTCTGCTTTTTTGGCCTGCTACTGTCATCGGCGTGGCCTTGATGATCTTCGGACCTTGAGCGGGCGCTGGTGTTGGGAATGATGCGACTCTGCGAGGAGTCACTCTGGACTTTTGAGAATCATCGTTGGTGAGATCTAGCACCACGGGCTCCTTTGTCTGAGGTTTAGGGGTTGCTTTGGCAGCAAAGAACCTGCGACAGCGTTTTCTCTCCAGTTGTTCGGTCTTATCGAACTCATCGTCGCTATCGAGAGTCTTTAGCTGGTCGAAGAACTCTATCTTTTCTCGTAGTGATGCCATGATGAAACTCAGGTGTTTGTTTAGGTTTAGGGATGAGTGTTGCGCAGTGAGTCGCGACTAGAAGGGTAGAGTGGCCTTCATAATCTGAGAAATGATCAGTGTTGCCTGCAATGAGAGAGAGAGGTCATGTGAGTATCAGACAAAATGTACAAATTGGGCAGTTTACGGTGTTGATGTGGTAAGGGATGATCAATGTTGAGTGTTCACGCTGCACTCGACTTTCAATTGCCAAATCGAAGCTTCAAGGTCCCTCTTGATTGGTCCCCGTCAAGCAGATTAAGTGCATGAACCACTGAAGTCCCTAGGCTCCAGCGCTAAATCAACATCAGATCCACTAATCGTGCAAGGATGAGCACAAACACTATCAACTTCACTATTCAAATCACGAATCCAATATTAAAAAGATATATAAAAGTAATATTGAGGTTGTACATTTTGTCCTTGATATTTATACTTCATATTTCCACCTTGAACTTGTACCAAAATAAAACTCCATACTATACTATACAACAAATCATCAAAACACGGTTCAAGAACCGGGGTATCTATAACTCAACAATCCAAAACAATGGCGCCGTTTGATGCGTAAAAAGCTAACTCATCGCATAGCCCTCAGGCTGATATGTAAATGGTAAAGCCTCTCTATCGTAAGAAGCTTCCAATGGGACGATCTCACTGAGGGAAGGTCACAGGTGTATGCGCAGGCTGTCCACCAAACATGCGAGCATCGATCATAGGGATGTGGTTCTTCTCGTAATGCTGGAACGCAGTAGGATCAGCCGAGTATCGGCTACCAGACTCGTTGTCCATATCGTTCACCACCTCCCTAGTGAGCTCAACGTAGTCGTAGGCGAACTCTCCAATCTCAGCGTCGTCAATGCCCTGGAGCTCGGCATCTGCGTCGACGCGTAGACGCAGACCGGGAATGAGGTTCATGATGAATAGGATGGTGCATGTGACCACGAAGGAGTACAGGCCTCCGCAAACAGAGTCAGCGAGCTGATAACCCATCTGCGCCCAGTGACGCTCAACCCAACCGCCCTTGATGTGAGAGTAGCCGTCGAGGGCAGCGATAGTCGGACTGGCAAAGAAGGCGGTGCAGATGTTGCCAATCAAACCGCCGACACCGTGAACTGCGAAGATATCGAGAGCGTCGTCGACTCCAAGGAGAAACTTGAATTTGGTAGCATAGTTAGAGCCAGCGGCGCCTACAACACCGAAGATAACAGCAGCCCAAGGAGGGACATATCCTGTTATGATGTTAGAGGACTGTACCGACTTGAGAGAGAATACAATTGACATACCGGAGCCAGGGGTGATACAAACTAGGCCAGCAACAACGCCAGAGCAAAAGCCGACAGTGGAGAACTTCCTCTCCAGGCGATAGTCCAAGAGACACCAGGTAATGCCACCCACACAAGCAGCAAGGTTAGTCACAAGAGCCGCCATCACCGCGCGGAGGTTAGCTGAGAGGGCAGAGCCAGCATTGAAACCAAACCATCCGACCCAGAGAAAGACAGTTCCAGTGACGATGTGAGTAGTGTTATGAGGACGATAGTTGAGCTCCTGTGTTCCATGGCCACTGCGCTTGCCGAGCATCATGGAATAAGCCAGGGCGGCGCTTCCCGAGGCGATATGCACAGGGGTACCACCAGCAAAGTCAAGGCCGCCCATCTTGTTGGACCAGCCATTGGGGTTCCAGGTCCAGCAGGCGATGGGGTCATATACGACAGTGGCCCACACGAAGATGAAGATGATGCAGGGGAGCATTCGGCCGCGCTCGGCGACGGCGCCGGTCGCGAGGGCCACGGTCAGGGCGGAGAACATGCCCTGGTAAACGGCGAAGAGCATGTCAGGCACGTGGGCCGAACCGACCGAAGGCCGGGCAAGAACATCACGGAAGCCAAAGTTTGCCAGGTCACCAATGAAGGGCCCGGCCGTGTGTGAGAATGTGAGTGAATAGCCCCAGAAGAACCATTGGAAGGTTGTTACTGCGGCGCTCATCACAGAGAGCCATATAAGCGAGAGCGCCGACTTCCGACGGGCGAGGCCTGAATAGAAGAAGCTACAGAGGGACAGAAAATGGTTAGTATGAGCTAATGAGAATATCGACCGATGAGGAATGGACTTACCCGACTCCAGGAATCATTAACAATACTAAAGCTGTGGCGGAGAGCATCCAGGCAATGTCTCCAGGCTGCGGGCGCAAAGAGTCAGCTTGCGGGCGTTAAAGATATTGGGAGGGGCCACTATTCAACGTGACCCACTGACAGACTGAACTGTCTCGCAGACTTTCTCATGGCTCTCAGTGAGTGAGAGAGAGAGAGAAAGAAGAGAAAGAACAGTGATACAGTGAAAGATCAAGAGAATAATGACCAAAATGGGGAAGAAGAAGAAGTATGAGAGGCTGAAGGAAAGATTAGACTCACCTCATACCAGATATTGACATCCATATCGAGCGGATTTGCGCCTGTTGCACCTGTACCGTTATATTTGAGCTGAGTTGCTCCTCGAGCATCGCCGTCACCTCCCATAGCCATGACGCCGGTTGAGACCTGGGACGAGTGATATAGAAATAGAAAAGCCAACGTCGGAACAATACGAGAAGAGGGTGGTGACAAGGAGCGGCGCGACTGTGGCAGAGACAGTGACAACGACAACGGAAGCGACAAGGACGGCAACATGCTGGGCCAACCCGGTGATAAAAGAAGAAGAGCAAGAATGAAGGAAGAGCAAGAGATAAGAGAATCCGCCAGGGGGTGTGTGTGCCTTGGGATTGGTGTTGAAGGAGGAGATGTCTCGTGTGGTGGTGCACGCCGCAAAGCTGAGAGAGAGTGACGAGTGAAAGAAAGGGCGCGATGCCGATTTCAGACAGGGAAATAGATAAGAGATCCCTGGAAAGGATCCCCGAAGAAAGATGAGCTGAGCTTGGCTGTGCAACAACCCCTGGAGACGGGGTATCACTGGTGCGATAGTGATAATGATAAGTGAGTGATGAGTGAGTTCTGATGAGTCTGAGTCTGAGTCTGGGAGTAGAACAAGAGAGAGACAAAGACGCGAAAAAGGGTCCCCTAGAAAATAGCATCCGGTCCCGCCGTGACGTTTTTTTCTTCTTTTTTTGGGGGGCGAGGCAATTCAAGCTCGAAGTGATAGAATAACTCATGCTCTACCGTTATAAACTTCTGGTGTTTAATGAGTAGTCTATTTTGTCAATCCTCAGTGGGGGTCCCCCAGACTAACGACCCAGCACAGCGGACGCCTATCGATTTGCGGATATAGTACCTTAATTCGCCACATCCACTTCTCTCAACAGCTCCATCTCTAACAATGAAGCTACAGCGCTGAGAAGAGACGAGTTGCCCGCAAACAAAGACGAGAAAATGTCTCTACACGCGTAGTCTGTTCTCCATTAACCATAACCATATATAAACTTTCGCCTCTACCGTTAGCCAACGTTCTAATCCTTCTTATCCCGCCTCCTAACAACGCCATCCTTCACCCATCAGGAATTCATCACAAAACCCAACTAACCCCCAGTTCCAGCCCTGCACAAGCTCCGATATGCAGGAACAGCATATCATTCACTCATCATTGTCTGCATGAGGCTTTTGCTCTAATTAGTTTTATCTTCGCTTCACTTGTTCTCCAAAGAAAAGCTCAAGTAAAAGGCAAGACAAATGGCAAAAAGCTTCCTGCAATAGATAGTTATGCTATGAAAACCCCGGATCTTCGTTGATAAGACATCCATCTCCCCAGATCCGTTGGTCCGTCTACCCCTGAGTACATAATGTGTAGATCTCTTGCCTGACAGCATGGGGTTTCGTCTTGTTTTCCAATAACCCCAGTTATCCAGACATTCTTTGGGGTGGATAAAGAGTGATCTTGATAACTCTCTATCAGTCTATCTTATGAACACTCCGTCCTTTCGTCCGTAGAATCACAACTCCATCACTCTTACACGTCGTCGCCTTATTTTGTATAAAAAAGAAAAGAAATGCACAAAACTCGCCGTCATATGACGCGCTGCTCTTCTCACCTGGGGTCTCTGATAAGCCCTTCCACAATGATTGGTCCAAGCATAGTGTGGGGGGTTCATATAAGACGCCCAGCTTCAATGGCTCTCCGGTGAACATAAACATCTACAACGTCAATGCGTCTATCCGTACATCTTTCACCTCCCCATCTCGGCACACTTTGCGACAAGGCCCATTGACTCGCTCTTGCATTTGCTTTTTTTGCACCGTTGTGATATTCGACATGTCCCGTTTCATCACCAACCAACACTCTCCCGCCTCATCACGATTCGTCGAGCCGTGCATCAAAGAGCCAGATGGACATTTCCTCGGACTGAATGATTACATCAAGCACATGTGATGATGATACGTTCGGAGACTTGTAAATGTGATATCTCACTGCTGCACTGCCTCCCCCTGCCTGAGATGAGATTGATGAATCTTGACATGTCGACAGATTAACGGCATTTGAAATGCCAAGGATGGTAGGAAACTCAAAGAGCTGATGATAATGATGATAGAAATTAGTAAAAGAGTCAAGCTGATAATGTAAGATCTTATCAGAAGAAACAACCCCAGACAATGCAAAGCTAATAACTGCCCCTTTTCGCCTGCAGAACGTTGGACTTACTCGTACCTGGGCAACTAACAAGCCATGCTTTTATCTATTTTCTTAACGGTCGTTATTAACTGTCTCAGGATTTATTTAATTGACTCCTTGGCTGAGACGCCCTTTCTATTCTTACTCACGGTAGGTTTCGGCTATGGCTTCTTGTTTCATTTCACGGCATGGCAGTGTCTGCTTACAAACAACAGACATAAATCACTGGCCAAGTATGAAAGCAAATGGCTACCTGGACTTTGTTCTTCATGGTTTCTGCTGATCTGCATACACTGGCTACCTTGTAATATGTAGGCAATGTACTCCCCATCAAGTCTTAAATGCACGCTTTTTGAGTCCCACCCTCTAGTCATATGACCGGACAGACTGGTTCTTTAAAAAGATCCAATGTTCCCTGGAAACAGAAACTTCCCATGTCCTGCGCTGTCCTGACTGGACCTTCCATATCGTACAAAGGTCGCCTAGCCGGTGTGCCTCTGAGAGAGAACTTCCATATATCGGCTACATGGCAAAGAAGCCAACTGTGTCCCAGGATCAATAGCATATGAGAAACCCGCGTGTACTACAGGGGCCTCTGAAGAAGCTCCTCTCTCTCTTTATACCATTCAGGATGGGTGTGTCGTGAAATAGCATAGAGTATCTAGTTTCACATCAGTCCATGGTGAATTAGAGCTGCCCAAGAACTTACAGTCTCGACGATGTCGATGAGTGGTGCAAGCAGCTCGGTGCGAATCCAGATATCGGATGTAGTGAGAGCACCTTCGAACCATACCTCGGGCCACCAGAGCCATTGGTTAAGCTTCATGTAACAACAAGTCTCCATGATTCCTCCTATTACTACCAGGCCGCCTGCTCCTATCAAAGCGGAGGTACAGGGATTTGGTCCTTCATCATAAGGCGTATAGCAATTTGAGAACATTTCCATACCACAAACTTGGACGTCCCACCGCTAAAGCGTACATGTTAAATCCCATTTCTTGTCTTGAGAGTAGAAAGGTATGCCACTTACATCAATTCTTATCGGTTCCAGAGTTCCCAAGGCCATGAAAGTCATGAGAACACGGCCAGCCGACATAACACATCGGTTCTCAGCACTGTCGCCAAATCCTAGAACCCAGTCCTTGCGGGTGCATAACAGTGCCAGACCTATAAAGTACAGAACTGAGTAGTGTCTACTGGCTGTGACAAGAAGGAAATGCTCCGTGGACTTTTTCTTCTCCATCGAAGCCTTCCGGAGTCGTCGGAGGCTAACGTCAGGCGGCATCACCAGTGGACTCTGAGGTGTTCTATTCCTGTTGGACAGTCTCGCGTTTCCATTCTGGTCCGATTCCTGCCCAAGCTGAAGTTCTCGAGGTTTTCCGTTGGCACCTCTGACAAATTTCTTCTTCCCTTTTCCTCCTCGTGCTGCTTTACCGTTGGTGTTGCTATTTCCGTTGGCGTTTGTGTGGTTCGAATATGATTCATTCGCAATATGCTGTTCCTCCATAGGCTCGACGAGATTGGCTGCGACAACACTTCCGCTGAATGTGGCCACTACATCTCTCATGTCTTCTTTGACTTTCTCGTCTTGGAGAGATAATGTATAGCGCATGAGGAGATAAAGCGTTAAACAGATGACAGGGAAATGGATATCGTTGACAAAGTCGGGAAAGAGTCCATGCTTGGTAAACAACTCTCGAAGAATGGTGAGAGGGATCGTCGAGAGTGAAAGAGCCCAGTACAGGGCGTGATGCTTGAGTGATAACATCGCGGTCAATCAGAGTTGACGACGATGGTCATGTCGTGGTAACGATAGAGAAAAGACAGTGACGATACTTCCTAGATGAAGTATTCTAGTGCGTGAACGCGCATGAGCTGGAGAAGAAGAACATTGGATTTGTATAGTCTTTCATAATGGCAAAGTGGTTAAGTTGGCGACAAGTGTATAGCAACTGCCAAACAGCTTTGGCGATGGCTTCAACGGAAATCGCGACCAAATAGATGCTACCAACGCAAACACTCGAATCGCCATTGATTTCTCCAAACACCCACTCGGCCATTCAATACGAACAAACACAGTAAAATCACTATTAAGTAGGCAGGTAAAAGACTCTAGTATAAGTATTAGAATTTAAGTCGATTAATATACAACGGTTGACTTGATCGGCTAAACCCTTATACAACCCAGCGGATTGCAAATGCCAAAATACTCATGCAATCCCCCTTACCAATAGCCAAACGAGAACACAAAACATTATGTACCCAACAAACCACGTCCGTTTGCGGTCCGTGTTCGATGTAAAACCAAGTATCAACTAATCAACACAAAATATTTCCAAGTGCTCCTTTTCCAATGCACGCGTATGTGAGCCGCGATGATGTAAACCACAGAATAGGTACCCAAAAAGAGTACTCCGAGACTCTTTGAGAGAGTCAGGGTAAGAACGCGCAGCCAAGCCTTTCTTCCTGGCTGCGGAGAATCATTACCAAATAATGATAAAGGTAAAATCAGACAACTCCGTTTCGCTAAATGCACCAACAAGGAGTAATCCCATTATCATGCTCCAATCAATGTGGTCTTAGACTGTTTTCTTAATCCTTCTCTTTCAGACGTTGCCACTAAGCGTCTTGAATCTATCCTCAAAAGACCTGATTTGCTCTTGCTCGAGGAGCTTCTGTAGGCGGCGTGTTTCGCGGACAGCAACCTCGCGCTCGTCCTGGAGGTTAAGCACCTCGATCTGAGCGGTGCTCATCCTGGCAATGACATCCTGCATCTCGTGCTCGGCGTCCTCAAGAGCCTTCTCCAGGTCAATGACACGCTTGCGGAGTATCTCCATCTCTGCGGCCTCCTCGAAGCTCTTCTCCGTAAGGCGAGGAGATCGGGGAGAGCCAGGGAATCGGGGAGAAACCGGGCTCAGGAGTGAAGGCTTGCGGTTAGCCTGGAAACTGGGAGAACGCAGGCCACTAACGCCTGTGTTGCTGCTAATACGCTGAAGCTGGGCGTTGTGAGCGTCGCGGATGGCAGCAATCTCCTCCTCGTGGCGGGTAACTCGATCTTCCGATGCTGACTGAGCGACGATAAGTTGCTCCTCCATAGTCTTGAGACGGACCTGCAGATCGGCGATACGGTCCGAGTTGGCCTTGCGATCATTGTCACCTCGAACAACAGCCTTTGATAGGCGATCTCGGAGCTGAGCGTTTGCCGAGAGTTGTTGTTGAACTTGAGATGCAAGCTCCCCGACCCGGCGAGCAGAGTCATTGAGTTCATCGGCAAGAGCACGCTCGGTCTCGATGCTCATGCTCTCAGACTCGCTCATCGTGTCATACTGGTTTCGAAGGCTATCAACCTCGTGCTTAGCAGCATCGCGTTCAGAAACCGCAATAGACAGAGTGCGCTCCAATCGCTCAACAGCAAGCTGAGTCTTCTCATCCGCCCCGGTCTCATGCTCAAGGTCCTTGATTCGCTCAAGCGACTCGGCGTAGGCAGCCTTCAATTGATCGTATGCCTTGGCAAGCGACTCCGATGTTACCGGCGTGCTCATACTACCAGATGAGCTGCTGCCAGTGCTAGAGCCACTTGAGCGGGCGAAGGAGGGAGGAATGAGGATGTCCTTCTCCTCCAACAGGCCGCGGAGCAGAGCGATTTCTCCTTCAGCCTTGTCCAAGTCCATCTTCAGGCCACTTAGACCGTCTTCCACCTGCCACTTCTGCTCAAGGGCATCTTCGGCTCGGCGACGAAGAACGTTGATCTCGGTGCGCAGGTTTGAAATTTCTCTTTCGAACCCCGCTTTGCGTGGAGATGCTGAGAGAAGCTTCTCTCGGTCGTTTTGCAACAGTTTAAGCTTTTTAGTGTACTCGCGATCTTGAAAGTGTTGTCGCTCGAGAAGGTTCTTTAAAGCGCCGTGAAGAGCGTCTCTCTGAGCCTCAACATCCTTGAGTCTCTCTGATAGTGCTTCTCTGGACTCGGTCTGCAGGTTTTTAACACTGTTAGACCTAGACAGCCCCGAAGGTCGTTGGGCGCGGAATGAGCCGGTCGCAACTGAGTTGGATCTAGCAAGACCACCACCAAAGCCGCCAGACATAGCGCGTGACATACGGGTCGTCGAGGGTGTCGGGGAACCAGACCTCGGTGACCCTCTTATGTTGTCGTATTCTTTCCTGAGCATTTGAAGCTCTTGTTGCATCTTTGAAGACTCGTAGTTCAAGTTTGCGTATTCGGCAGCCTCGATCTCGAGACCCTCGACACGAGCCCTCAATTGGGGAACAACCTCGTCGCGGAGGTTGTCTCGCTCGCTGGTGGCCTCGTGGAGCTCTCCACGGATGGCGTTGATGAGGTCCTCGAAGTTGTTCTTAACAACTCGCTCCTCCGACAATCGTCGCCTGAGGTCGCCGCAGGTGGTCTCGAGGTCCTTGAGTCGGCCACTGGCATCCTGGTTGTTCAATTGAGCCAAGTCAACCTGAGACGCCTTTTCAGCTAGCTCTTTGATCTGATGATCCAGGGCTTTTCTTCTCCCCCTTTCATCTTGAAGTTTATTTGTGAGCTCTAATCTTATGGAGGCTTTCTCTTGTTCAGACCTCCTTTGAATCTTTTCAACTTCTTCTCGACTCGGTTCGGCCTCGCTCATCTTCGCCGAGCTATAACCCGAGTCGGAATAGTAGTCGCTTGACCTCTTGCCAGGGCCTTGAGGGTTATTGATCTGTTCTTGAAGACGATCGACTAGGTCTTCGAGGTCAATTTCGCGCCTGATAGAGCTTGCTAGCTCGACGCTGATGGCCTTTAATTCGTCTTCCATTTCGTCGATTTGCGCGTAAGTTGGGGACTGTAAAATCGATGAGTATGAGTTACGATAGTTCAAGATATCCGTCACATTGGAGGTATCTTTCTGAGTTTCATGATGAGGGATGCTAACCGTTGAAAATGAGGTCTCATTGGCCCTGCCGTGTTTCGAGGGTGAGATAGGCGAATACGTGGACGAGAATTCCGTCCCAGAGGGCGAGGGTGAAGGAGCACCCCAGTTGAATAGAGAAGCAAATGGAGAGGTCTGGCTTGGTGACCTGGGTAAGGGCTTATTGAGCTGAGGTGTGTTTTGGCCCGATGGGGAATGCGATTCATCTGGTGATGTGTCGTAGTTTGCAACGTCAATTGTGACCTTTTCGAGCTTGAGATGTGGAGGAGTTGGCTTCGGGACAAACATGGGAGCGGGAGCGAGAGTCTTGTTGGATATCGTATTATCAGAGGCAGGTGATCGGGCTCTTTGTGTGTCTGTTTCGGGAGGGTCGGCTGTGTCTGTGGATTTAGAAGCAGCGGTGGTTTCTTTGTCGCTTGGACTAATCTTTCGGATCTTTTCGTCGTCGCTATCGTTCCCATCAAGTATGGTCTCGGAGGTAACGTCTGGCGCAGAATCGGACTTGTCGTCGGATGTCAGATCGTCATACCCATCCAGAACGTCAGAGAAGTCTGAGCTCGTAGCGGTAGGGCTGGGTTCTGGAATGGCTTGTGTTCCAGGGGTTGTCGCGGCAAGGGACGCCAGTTTGGCGGGAGCTCTGCCAGGACGAATTCCAGTCAGCAACATATTCTGCAAGGGAAGTGAGGGGGACAACAGTTGTCCATGTAAGACATGGAAACAAAGAAACAAAGAAAAGAATTGGGTTGAGGGCAGGACTCACTGGGCGGTTGGCGGCACGGCGCGAGAAGAGGGAGAGAACTCGTAGAGGGTAGGACTGTCGACGGAATCAGGCCTGGCGAATCTCTGGCTCGGCTTTTCAAGCTGGAGATCTAAAGGTGATGGCAGAGGAGATCCCGAAGCCGAGTAGCGCAAAGCCAGCGCTGACGCTGAAGAGGAGAGAGGTTTGCGCTTGATGGGTCCTCCGAGGGGAGAGTTTACGGAACCGGAGGGCGACGCAATGGAACCGGAGACGGAGGACGAGCCGGGGAGACCGTCGACCGTTGATGAGCGAGCGTGTGCGGGAATTGATATCGGAGGAGGTGAATGCGATTGCGATTGAAGATTCTGCTGGAGTTGAGGTGGTAGGGCCGATACTGGAGAGGATGGAGAAGAGTTATTGGCAGGGGAAAAAGAAGCTGTAGCAGATGATGCAGGAGGTGTCTTGGTATCGAAACGAGTATCAGAAGTGCCAGAATGGTCCGTCACGTCAGGCCCTGGAGCGGAGGCCAGGGCGGGTTCCATATTTGGAAGATATACCGTCCTCGGTACGAAGCACCTAACGGTAGACTTCGTGTGAGGTCTTGGGCGGTAAGAGAGCAGAAGCTGGTGTGTGAGAGAGAGGACGGTAGTGGGGGGGGTAAAGTCGCAACGGGAGGGTGTGTGTGTCACGACAGGACACGATCTATCGACGGTTGACCCAGGGGCCAGAAGCCAAGAAACGATAGGCGGTACAGTAGTAAAGGTAGTAGTGTACAGTGGCAGTGGAAGTGATGGATGGTAACCGTAGATTATGTCTTATCACCGCAATAAGGCCCTCAATCACCAGCGTGTGAGGGAGGAAAGAAGAGAAATTTGGCCCCTGGGAGACGAAGCCGAAGCGAAGGGACGGTACAGGAGCAAAGAAAGGAACTAGAGCTAGAGATGGAAGAATTGAGACTATGGCTGGGAACCATGCACGAATAGTCTAAGCGGTTGACGGTAAGGCCAGGGGTCCAAAAATTACAGCTTTCTTGAGTCCATCCAAAGGGGGATCTAAGCTTAGAAAGGGGCCCATTCTCTCTCCCCCCCTTGTCCGCATCCGTGAACCACCCCCACAAAGGCTTTTTATTCGATAGGAAGCTCATTCGTTTGATTTGGTTTGGTTTGGTTCGCTGATCATTTTATGTGAGGGACAAATGGAATGCAGAGGCTTGGGTTAGAACCTGGCTAGACTCAATCTTCAAGCCTTTGACGCCTTGGATCGCAATGACCAGTCAATGGCAGCAATTCACAACTCGTAGCCGCGCAAAGGAACCACTCACAATTCCTTTGTACCTGAAAGGATCGTGAGTGGACTCACCAGCCAATTGCAAAGAACGGGGCAAGGGTGGTGTTCTGGTGAAGGTGAAGGTGGTGGCAGAGGTGGAGGATCGGGGGAGGATTTACCGTAAAGTACCTGCACTAGCGTCAGAACCTGGGCGCTACCTGAACCAAACACCTCAGGGGTCATGAGCTTCAATTGATTGCGCCGCGCAAAGAGCGGTACGTATCTGGGACCAATTGGGACTACCAACCGTCCTGAATGGACGGCTGTGATGTGACCTTCCTGACGTACTTGCTAATTATCTCTCGCCTCAAATGGACAACTCTCTGTTCCAAAGCGGCACGGTTTCTGTACAGTACACACATACAGACTGCACATCATCCTGCGCATAATCAGGAGAAGTTGAACCCACGTCCCCTATTCTTGCTTTCATCTCGTCTTAATAGCAAAGATGCTAGGCGGGATGGAAAGCGATCTAATCATAGACCCTGTCGCGATCAATGCCTCAGGTGGCGGATGATTGAATGACCGAGGCATGAAGCTATAAACAAGGCTGGCGCAGGGATCATATGCTGCACTCTGTATCCGTACCTCTTTATGGAATGGCATGGCTCTGGCCGCCTTCTTTTGTGAAAGAGACTGTTGCACGACAGCGCGTAATTGTGTTACCGTTATATCATGGCGGCGGCTATCGAAACGTTCTACGATTCTATGCATATGCAAGCAACCGCCTGCCGACCGATAAATTTCTTTTTTTCTACGACTTTCCTTTTCTGTGTCTTGTTCCATGTAATTGTTTAAACATAGATATAGATATATGCTATGGAGTGCTCCGTAGGAATATACGGAGTATACAAAGTCAATCACCTCTCAGACAACCTTGATTCTCCCAAGCAATACCTTCAGTTCTGCCGCCTTATGATCCAGGGGTTTCTACAGCATCCCCTGCTTAGCGCTTCACGTGCTCGACAGGGGATCTAATGAGGTAGCTTACTGGACAAGAATAAACGGGTGCATTTAGCGCGTAGCAAACATCCTACGAACCATCACAAGCTGAGTTATACTTCGTTGGTGGTTATTCTCCTCATCCGAAAATTACATTATCTATCACCCTGGTGCATCTGGAGAATAAGCGGTGAAGATTATAATCTTATACTACACGCCTTTGTCATATTGCTCCAAGCTTTTGGCTGAGGCGCCTGACATGTCGAGGATCAACGACTACATCACTTACAGATCCTCAATCAATCTATACTGTACAGGGTGTTTCCTTGTTGTCTTTTTCGTATTCTGAAGACTCGTCATATGTTCTTTTTCAGGGTCCTCTCTATATAATCATGCCCCCAAAAACTCAAACTCTATTCTCATGATGGGCAAGGGTTTCGGCAGTCAAGTCGGAGAATACAGTCGAACGATGATGCACCTCGACTGACGCAAGCTGAAGACTACCAGTCCCGATCATTTGTTCCCTACTCTAGTCCCTTGACACTAAAAGCAATGGACAAAGGCCATGATACATTATCTTGCCAGCCATCACACGAATCTTACACCATCGAAACTAAACTAAACACTGCACTGCGATATTTCGTGCAGTAACGCCAACCTACGTGACTCGTGCCATTCCAAGCTAACTTGTCAGTCCATATCACCATCAAATGGTACCTGGCAGCTTAAACTCGAGTTTGACTACGGAAATACTGCTCCAAACACTCTTATCCAGCCCATGATACGCCATGCGCCGATCTTTGCAGCACATGAAACCTCACTACAACTCTACAGCGGAATCACACAAGGATCCATCGGAAACATGCCAAAACGGAACAAGAATACAACTACCGACCTTGTTTTTCTGTTGATTAACAAAACCCTGATGATCATTCTTGCTTGCTTGCTTGTCACCCCCACTGACTCGAAATTAGGTGGCGCTTGGAGCGTGTTATAGTCTGACTCTGACAGAAAGATCGATCTTCTTAATAGTCGCACTCCTTCAAGCGTCTGTTGGATATAACGGCCAATGGGACGCTATCGTTGCTGTTTCAATTACCCTAAGTCTGGCGCCATCACATCGTAATTTCCCACGGGGTATGGAGAAAGATAGGCTACCTCTTGACAAGAAGTTATTGTCGTGGGCATTAATTTATCGTGGGGTATTTGTATTGGTATGTTACGATGTCATTGGTGTTGACTCTAAATAACAAGTGCTGTGAACTTGGTAAACGAATTGCATTCAGATTCGATCCGACAAGTGATATGGAATACAGACCATGTCGAACATCCTGAGTCAAGCTGAAGTTACGTGCCATCGTCCAACAACAGATAATCCGCCATGTGTTGCCCCTGTTAGTGAGACATCGTTATTCAGGTCAATGCTGCCGATATCACTAGCCGAGACTTTCGATCTAGGACACGCACCAGTATGTGACTTGTTGGCAGTACCAAGAACTTGGAGTATGGGAGAAGCTACTTATTGAAACAGGCCACTGGTGTGTCTGTCGATCTCTACTGAAGGAACGCTAAAGCTTTAAGCCACGGGAACAGCCAAGAGGATATTTACCATTGTCAAAGATGACACTTGTTTGGCGTTGATCATTAGAACGACAAGATGGACAGGCACTGTCTGTTGTGATAATAATATTATATAGAGATGAACCATCATTTTAAGAACTCCAGTCACCAGTATATACGCCGTGTTTCAACCACTCAAGCAACATGTCCTTTGGGAAGTAGTGTCCACTGTCCTCCACACGAGCACTTCCTCTGCTGGCCCAGGACAAATGTGAACCCCGTCCTGCTACCAAACACATCTTCCATCACCGCAGTGCACCTCGAGCACCGTCTCCACTGCTTGTTGGGGGAGGGTCTGATCTGCATACGTTTGAACACATCCACATATAGCATACCCCGTGCCTTCTTGGCTGCCAGGCTGTGCTCGTCATCCTGCACCTCGAGAAGATCGTAATCTGCAAAGAACAGTCGGCCCGGATCTATCGTCTTTCGAAACGCTGGCAGGTCCGTGGTAAAGAACTTTTTGATGATCTGAATGAATGCCGGAGGCGGTGATGCTGAGAGGAGCATCGACAGCTCAATCTGTACACGGGCTGCCTTGATCGCCATGTCTATCTGTTTGCCCTGTGGTGGGTTCTGCTGGCTCTTGACAAAAGTTGGGAGATAGACTTGATAGGCTTGTCGGATCTCCTTGCTCAGCTCAGTGAGAAGAGCCTCAACCTCTGACACCTTGACGAGTGCCGAAGATGTAGCCTGTTGCATTGCCATATACGCTTGTTGAAGCTGGGGAGCTGCCCTGCCTCCGGTTCCGCCCTCGACAACTGCCGACTGTCTCCTATAGAACTCGATGGCCCTTCCACTGAGGGCCTCCAAGTGTGATAGCCTGCGGCAGATTGCCGAGAGAAATCCTCGACTTGATGAGCTCATCAAGAAATGAAGAGCAACGTTGTTTTTCGCATGCAAATACGGAGAGACCTCAGAGAAGCGCTCACGAGTCAGGAGTTCCTGGAAGTGGTTATCGTTCATGAGCTCGAAGAGACAGTCCATCAGCCAAGCAATAAGATCTAGCGCCCACCTTGCGCAACCGCCAAGCGTCTCGATGACCTCTGTACCACGGTTAGCAGCCAGAAAAAGGACTGGGCCACGCAAATCACTACTTACCGGGTTCGTCAAGAGGACTTAGCTTTTCCCTGACCGTAACAGGTGTATTGCTAGCAATAGTAACAAGGACGACCACGTTCCGCACGTTCAGGAACAGCATTGAGAACTTGCCCTGGAAGGATCGAGGACTGAAGTCACCTCGGAATCCGAGTGCATTCATGATACTGAAGCAGTACTGCAGAGAGCCATTCCGCACAAGCGAGTCATGATGTGTTTCTTCAGAGTAGTCGATATGGATTTTGAGAATCCTAATAATCTCAGTAATCCAATCCTGAACAAATCCTATCTGTCGTCAGTAAATACACACAGAGCGTGATAAAGTAACATACTCTTCTTGAAAGTGTACGGCCGAACAATGGCGAGCATGTCGTCATAGTTGTTCTGGTAGAATAAACACGGTGCCGCGGTAACAGTCAAGGCCGCAATGCTGCCAGAGTATAGAGCTACAGTTTGTTAGTAAGATCCATGTTTTCCCCGATTGTTGAGACATACCCTCTTGCATAGAGTTTCCGATATCACCATGAGGATAATGCAGTTTATTCCACTTGACTTTTCCGTCTTCAACCAACTGCACCATGGAACAATAGGTGGGCGAAAATGCAACTTGTTGACCTGCAAGTCTTGTCAGCCAGGACTGCTACGTATGAGACTCAGATACTTACATGGTCCTTCGTCTGCAAATGTCCATCCAATCTGTCGAAGGTTCATGACCTTGTTGAGATCCTGGGCCGCGTATAACTCTTCGAATGTAAGTCTGTCGCGGTACTCAACTGTGCCATCTGCGAAAGCCAACACCAGAAACTTGCCAAAATTGGTGGTGTGGAACGCAATAACAACTTTGTTGGCTGCAACAGGCGCAGCTTTGTGCAACTGCATCGTGGCGGGAAGCTCTGAGGAGATGCTGTTTCGTCGACTCCCGAGCTGCTCGTAGGCTGATGGCAGATTTTGCTTTTGCTCTACGGCTTCCCAACGATCAATAACGCTTTGGACAACCTGGTAAGAGCCTTCATTGGGAGTACGTGACCTCACTGCAACAACCATTGGTGGTGTGGTGTTTTTTCCGGTGTTGTCCGTCACAGAAGGCAGAACCTCCAAATGCGAAAGCTCGATCATCGAAGTGTCAAGGCCAGAATCTCCAGGGCCTCCCTGAAGCCAGTTTGTGGTAGCTAAGTGTTTCTCGATCAGAGAAGGACTCAGACTTCCTGTAGGCCGGCCAGGAACCTTCTCAGCTTGAGCTGCCTGGCCCCATTGGATCTCAATCTTGATCAGCCTCAACTGTTTTGAGGTTGTAGCAAGGGCAAGGAGTAGGTATTCTAATAGCTGTCAGTATGTATACAGGGCAAGTCGAATCGTCGACACCCACTCTTTTCTGATGCAAAGGCCGCATGCGTGATCAGCTCATCAGAAGCGCTTATACTTTCCAGCTCCATGGTCGTCTCCTCAATACGGTTGGTGTTTTGTGACCAGAACATTCTGACAACACCATGCGTAGTGATGGTCAACAGGGCACTCTTGGCCGAGGTGGGATGTGATGGCCCTCCAGCATGGACGAATGAGCTCTCATACATATATCCATTAGGATGTTTCGTAGCTGGCCCGTACATAACATTGTAAGACTTTCAATGTTAGTATATGTTGCCAAAATCTTTTCATGAGGGTTTACCTGTTGATTTGAAGGAGCAACATTAAGCCAGTAAGCCCCGACGATGGTGTGCACGTCGTCAGTCGGGTCAGTGTCCCATTTCCTTTGGACAAAAGGGTGGTTGAGCGTGATGGAGAAGCTGACGATAATAACGCGACCGACTGAATCGATCACTGCCAAGTCTGGACTACTTGTACCAGCCCACACCAAATGGACAATGGGAATAGTTGGGCTTCCCTTGACAAAGGGGCATGTGGTGGGTTCACTCAGGTCCCAGGAGCCATCATCCGGAGAACGTCGCAGATAACGAAGCTCAACATTTTGGCCATCTGGTGTGATGTTGGCAATAGTGCCCGTCCTTGACCACGCCACAGCTCTATGGAGTGTTAGTTGGTATGTCCATATATAAACAATAGAACTGGTTCTTCGTACTGGCAACAACCTCGAATTCTGACATCGTCCATCCTTTGTTGAAGCTGCTTGCTCTGGGCCCTAACAGGTAAAGACAGATCGACGCCATCGCCAAAAAGATCATCGACAGCATTGAGATCTACTGGCATGGAGTTATCCAGCATGAGCGGCATCTTGTCCGATGTCATCAGGGGAGCACAGGTCCGGGGGTATCAAGAAGGAATATTTAAACAGTAAAGAAAAAATTACAAAATTACAAGAAAAGAAGCAACGCGTCTCGAATTTTCCATTAGTAATGATTCAGTGATACAGTTTGAATCTTGAGTTTGTAGCGTGACAAAAGGGCCAGTCAAGACGTGGTGAATAAGAAGTCAAATGGTTACTACGGCAGGTAAGAAAGGCTGAGCCTTCCTCAAGGCTGAGGCCAGCGGCGTCATCCTGTATGCTCTTTGATTGGTAGGAAGCTGTCTGTGGGTGGATGCGGCATCGGCGAAACAACGGTAAATGAACCTCACAACACGTCAATTTAACGTGTCTCAATTTGAACCAGAAGTCAAGCTTTGAGACATTGATGTGACTTCACAGATTGCATTTCGAATTTTCCTCATGTCTTACACTATCTTTCTTGGAACAAGAGTCTGTTAACGAATTTAGACTGTGACGCCTCCAGGAGCTCCTCTACGCCGACGGTCGCCTAAGTTGGACACTTGATCGCTAAACCAGAGCCTTCGGCGTATACATGACAGCGCTTTGATTAGATTGCAGATCTAACTTACCTAGTCTTGTTATATCTCACGTGCAATTAACATTAGAAACAGCATTTGAGATACCCATGATTCATATGTCAATGCTGAACCCAATGTGATCTGAACGTTCAGAAGTGTATTAACCTCGAACCATCTTACAATTGTTCTCGCTTAATTCGCTATTGAGAGCCAATTGTTTCTTTCATGAAACGGGACGATGTTGGAAGCTGGACCCTGAATTCTATCTAACACGCCAGGAGCTCCCTGTTCAACCGCGCGATATATTTTCGTCCGACATCTCGTAGGGAGCCATAACTGGCTCCTGCACCAAAGGATCTATTGGAGTCACTCTGCCACCACAGACCTCCAAAGGCACGTGTAAGATGGATTCCACCTCATGCACGACAGACTGTACATAGTACGTCGTGGCGCTGAGAAGCAAAAGCCCGAAGCCCGTGCTATCTATTGTCTGTGCTTCTCATGTTGTGATCCACACTCCGCCAAACAGTTTCAGGTGTATGCATTTGTACAACTAGACAAACGCTAATCATGTATATACAACATAAACAACTCCATTCCTTCTACACCGCATCGTGTTTCTAGTCCCTATATGGTGATTCATCCGTGGTCGAATCCTAAAGTGCGTTTATTTTCTTGTATGGCTAGTGAATGGTTTATACAAGCCGCGTAATCCGCGTCTTGAGCGGTAGGATAAACCTGGAGATGTTTCAAAGCTCAGAGGCCATGACTGAGATTCTGTATAGGATCGACGTGCGTTTGAGAACAGCGTTCGGCTGCATTCATAGGATGTAACGGAAAAGTCAGGTTGTCTCGTTTGGAAAGAACACTGGAACTGAGCTCTTGCTCATCCCAAGAAGCTAAACTACGGGGGACTGTTCAACCGACTTACACACAGCTTGAGCTTTACAACTTCAGATATCGCTTTATAAATGATGAGCACCTACGAAGGTGGTAAGGATCAGGTCCCAAAAAGTACAGGCTCTGTGCCGACAGGCAAGATCTAAGACATGTAACCTCTTGAGACTGGGAGTTAAATCCTCCGAGACTTAACTAAACAATATGGCAGTGCTTGCACTCGTAACGGTGCACTTCGTATAGTTGATGTTGCACCATAGCCGACGTATTGAAACTGACTATTTACTTGAATCACGTTGCGCAACCTAAGACAATGCGAACTCCAGGAGTCTACACAGCGATTCGTATCTGCGTCACCGTCAGTATCGTGGAGAATGCTGCCCCTGTAAACACCGAGCCCCTTTAGAAACTCAACAATACCACTCTTCAGGGCTTACGAAGGCTATAACCAACAGCATCGATAGTTGGGTCGGCTCAAAATCAGGTATGGGTGCGGCACAGTAGCTGTGCATATCAGGAGTTGGAGTTGAGCTGAGTGTGATGCTTTCTCAGCCTGTCATGTTGGTCATTCACTCCGCGGGCATGCCGAAGATCTTCAGAACAAGTGCTACGCACTCGGGTCAGATTCCACAAACGATCTGGCTCTTCATGGAATTGGAGCCGAATCTGGTGGAGCGGTTCAAGGGTTCTATCGTGATGGAGCTGATGTGTGATGGATGGGATGTCGCTTAACCGTTTGGAGCGGCGATGTACCCTGGCTGCCAGCTTGTCAGATATCAGCCCTGGCCCGTTGTAGCATGATAGGGTTGCACGGAAATCTGGCGACTGGTCAAGCTAATAGAAGTCTGGCAATGATGGGCACCACCAATATCTCGAGCAGGCAGGTGACCGTTAGTTCTGGTTGTTAATGGACCCGTTGTGGAGGGTGACGAAGTTGACGGCTGGAAATAAGGTAGGATAGTGGGAGAAGCTATGATAATCGGTACCGGCAAGTCGGAGTTTAGCCAAGCCAGGATGAGTTGTTAGTCTGATTGTTGGGTTTCCATTGTTTTCTTATCACACAGACTCGACGTGGTAAGGTAACCCTGGTGGTAACGATTGATCTGTCGCTTGCCCACGAGCCATGATGGCTGTTGATGGCATATCTGGCGTCAGCAAGCTAAGTAACCGATTGCAGCTGCGATTTTCTTTAAACGACTTTTAGAATGATATGATGCCAGCATTGCTTTCGTGGTGCGAGTCGGAGACTAAGCCGTACTCTACGGACATGTACCTCTGTACACGTCTTACCCAGAATGAAACCAAGAAACGTGCGCGGGATCTGCAGATGTTTGCTTTTTTAGGTCGCCTCAGGTTAGACCCTCCCGTCTGCCGTCTTTGCTTCAGATGTGTGGAGGTGCTGGTTATCCGATTGTGTGATCACGGTTGATGTCCGATGAATTGCGGATTTTCTCACTCTAAAACTAACGGTCGCAGGCGCACCAGGACGCATTGGTACCTCCACCAAGTCAGGGGCTAGAACCCCCAGACTGTGAGGCCACGGCGCTTCTTGGAGACTTTAGAGCCTTGGGCCCAACGTTAGATTCATCAGCACGAGGACACCAAGTCAGGTACCATGCAGTAGCTGCAATGCACTTGACCCAACAGAGGTTGGCTTGTCGAATTCTGTGCCCGGAAACTTGGGACTCCGACCTAAAGCTACCTAAGTATTTGCTTTTGTGTGTTTGGGCCTGCGAGCGAGGACTGGTGAACCCACACCAAAACTGGGCTCACTAATAAACTCCCAGGACCTTGTTCTTATTTCTTATTTCTTGCTGTTGCTGTTGCCAGGGAGTCGGGACCACTACACCACCTCAAGGCTCAAGGTACAGACTGCAGGCTGCAGGCTGCAGGCTGCAGGGATCGAGGTTGATGGTTGATGGGAACGGACAGTGACATGTCCCGAAGCGCACCGCCGTTATTTTGAGCAGAGAGAAGTGGTCGTCGTATTCATCAATGCCTGTTCATTATGACTGGGTCTAGTCATCTATTGGAGTGATGCCGAAGAGCAAGGACAGCACAGAGCAGCACAACGCAGCACAGCGCAGCACAGGACACACGATACGACGCGGTGCGGTGCGGAACGGCGCGACACCTGCGTTGAGGTTTGGGTCTGGAGTAATAGCTGGGATTTTATGTATGGAGTAGGTACCCTTAGTTGACCTCGCTTCTTCGTCTTTCACTTGTTTTCTTCTTCTTTCTCTCCTTTTGCAATATCCTATGTACACTTTAGGTACGAGCTTGAATTTCGACACCAATCTACACCTGCACCTACGCATGCTTCTGTCTCTGTTTCTGCGCCTGCACATGCACATGCACCAAGACCTAACGTAGTAACGCCAAAATCACACAGTCGCATCGTCGATTTCCCCCCGTTCAGCTGTCAACGTTCGCCAGGAGTTAATTCGAACCCATTCTCGAGTGATTGGAACCACTTACAAAGCGTTTACTGGTCCCTATCTTACTTTACCGCTTATGGGGCTTGGCTAAGGTTTGTACCTGCCTAACCTCAAACCGACCTACCTACACAAGCTATCCGTACAGTGCCTTGCCTACCCATTGCTTGGCCCTTTTCGATCTATTTACGGCACTTTTACAACCACTCATCGGGAATTGGAATCGCTTATGACGATATCATGGGTCGTTGAAACCATTCGAGAAGGCACGACCAACAAGAACACTTGCCTTCATTACGTGGTTCATCTCCGGCTCGGTTCAACCGAATCGACACTTTTATTAGGATTGCGACTCTCCTCCTTGCAATCCATCCCACACCTGGTCAAACCCTGATCGCCCCTCGTTGACTGGAAGCCTACCGACTGTGTCATTTACGACCAAAGGCAAGGGTAAACTGAAAGAGGAAGTGGTGCCTGCGGGGGACCAACTTTTGACAGCAGACGGTGGACCTTGCATCGCCGTGCCTTTCCAAATTGCCTTCATGATCAGCATCCACTAGGTTGCCTCTGTCTCATCACCACTCCCTGCCGACAAATCTCGACAACCCTGCGACACTGCGTACTGCTTTTGGCAGCGACATCCTCGACTCTTGCTACTCGACTTCCGTCATGGGCCAGGATGATGGGCTGACACCGTTGGACTTGAGTCTTCGGATGAACGAGGATCAATGGCCGAATCGAGGTGCACCAGTGGAGGCTTTCGATAACAATAATATGAGCTGGAGAGATAGCGAGAGTGTTAATAGCCGGGGCCCGGACAGAGCTGATGATGTTATAAGCCTTCTTGACAACGAGACCCTCTGCTCTAGCTCTGCTAGTTTATCCCATCGTCTTTATCCAAGACCTCTGCATCACTACCCAAGCCAACCTAACCAACATAATCACACCAAGAGCCGCATACCTGCAGGTTTTCCGCATGCCTACGCATCCTATTTCGAAAATATGCACTCTCTAGAACGCCCAAAGCCACCACTGCAGTCGCAACGCCAACGTTGTGTTCCCACCAAACTTGACACTAGCGACACTGCGGATACTGTCGACCAAACCCACGGCCTTGGTGATCATAGCTTTTTGCTACCTTCACGTCCCATGAGTATCGCGACTACGGCAATGACGATCACCACAATGGATGACAGCATCGAACCGTTCTCGTCGTCCAGTCTAAACATGTATCGCTCATGGCCAGAGTCGGAGCAGGCTGAGTTGCGAATACAGCCAGACACACGACCTCGTCATGACAACCGACAGTCCAACCAGCAACAACAATATCACGACCTATTGAGTATAATCGACACCGAATGTCTCTTTCCTGACGATAGCCTCGCTCCGGCCGATCTTCGCCCATCCTCCTCCCGCAGCCATCTCCTTCAATGGCGACGCAATCCAAGTGCTGGTTCCGATTCACCAAGACATCCGACAGTATCTTCTGAACTTCGGTCTCCCACCCCAGATAGTCGACCATCAACAACAATTACAAGAGAAGAATTCGAATCTCTTCCACCAACGATTCAACGAAAAGTAAGTTCGTGGCTCTCACTACTCTGCGGATCCCGTGTCCCATATTTTGTTTTCCGATCCTTCTCGATACGACCCTCAGGGAGCAGCACCAAGTTAAAGCTTGAGCCGCCAGTTATGTGGCCGATCAATCATCCATTGTCATGCCAATCCTCATCATCTTTTACATGTCTTTTTTCTTTCTTTTTTCTTCTTTTTTCTTGGTAATAAACCAGATCCCGTACCTCGACAAGCGTCTCGGACCCGTCCCGTACGGACCCGCCTCAAACCAAGCGGTACAAAACCATCATGACTGTGCAAGGTTGAGTTCATCCTCCACTGCACATGGATCCTCTTTTGCAGGTGCCGGGGGCTAGTCGCCGCCTAACCGCCTAACCGCCAAACCGAAGAAACCAGGGACCACCAGGAATCGTTATTCGAAGCCACCGCCCACCTCCCATGTCTTGACCATGCCCTGTCTGGCCTGGCTCACGGTGGCCGTTTAGGTGGCTCCACGCGATCGGTGGGTTCAGTGCTCAGCCATTGGCCGATACCCCCATGTCCTGTCTACGCAACCCCTAGCTTACAGAGTGCACTCTCTTTCGCTCAGCAATCACATCCCCTAACTAAGGCGCTGTGACGACGCCTTAGACGTGCAGTTCCTGGCCGATCCATGCCATCCTGTACACCAACGTGCTTGTGCGCCGACAATCGCTAGGCGTCATCCTCGAGTTGTGCCCCACGAGCCTTTTGGTCGACGACCTGCCCTAGCTCTATCGTTTCGTTCCTGAATTGAGACATGCCCATTCCCATTCCGGTTTCGCCCCTTCTTCGTACCTTAAGAGCCAGGGATTCCCTTTCATGATTTATCTGTACTTGATGTTCCTCATTGCTTCTTCTCGTTACATATTTCATACCGTCTCTTTTACTAAACGTTAGCTGTCTACAGTACTTCACAACTATCGAGCGATCGCAATTGGCTCACTCTCCCGACTTGGGAAACCGTCAAAGGGCAGGTAGCGTCGGACAAGATCAACTTCCTTGGTCATCACTCCCGAAACCTAGAGGGAGTTACGAACACCAAGATAGACCTATCACTTCGGATGCTCCTATTCAGCACTCGGATCGCCAACGGATCACTTCAACGGACCAACGATTCTACGCTAATCTTCCTGAAAAGATAAAGCGTCGCCATCTTACAGACGAGGAGCTTGTGTTCGCCTACGAATCGCAGAATACTGCCATCGAAGCAACTGAAGAGGTGCAAGACAAGCCTGATAAGTGTCAATCACAAGATATCAAAATGCAGTCTCCACTTGCAAGTCCCAGGTTGTCCAATGGACGGTCATCATTCTCAACTATGAGGCCCCGGCAAAGTGATAGAGGAACATCAGGCTCAGACATTAAGCGACCGGATTCTTTCTACGATAGTTTTCGATGGCTTGACGATGAAGAAGGTCTTGATTTGCGTTTGTATCTTGATGACTATCACATCAATCTGCGCGAGGAGGTACCTGTTCCAAACAAGAGCCGCAGGCCATCGTTCCGCCGCCATCTGTCGATCAACAAGTTGCCATTCGGAAGACCCTCCATCTCCGACCGACCTGGATTTGGGGAAGGCCCGTCATCCCCGACTGCTCTTCCTCCTTCCACATCACACAGTTCTGGCGTCAGTTCATCTGGACATGTGCGCAAGAAGTCTCGGGCCAGAGCGTTGTCTTTGATATCTGCCAACAGACAAACACCTTTGCCGTCTCCTTCACCCTTGGCATCTCCTATCGATCCTGCTGCAACTCATTATCAAGACCCGGAGGCTCGAAAGAAGCTACGGGCTTATCTTGCGTCTCCACAAAAGTTTGATGAAGCTATTGAATTCGGGTTCCCTTCTCAGGATGGACTACGGTCTCAAACAGGAGGGTTTAACAAGAACACCGCCTATGAACCAGATAAGTTGCGAAGCTTTCTGGAAGATGATCGTTCGTCAAAATACAGTGACGATGCTTCTGCAGCCGAGCCTGACTCTCCAAAAACACCACAACTCTTTGACAAGGCGCCTCATATTCGATCCCTTCGCAACAGCATCGAGCATTCGTCATATTCAAGGGCAGATAAGTCCATGTATGACCCTGCAGCGAGCCGAGAGATGACCCTTCGTATGACCTTGACGAGACCTGACCTTCGTCAAAGCGAGGATCAGATATATGGCTGGAAGCAGAACACCAACAGCCGTGCAGGTTCAGTCCGCGAGGAAGCTGCATTCGTTCCAGCCATGAATGCACGTGACGGGTACTCTAAACAGAGTGTTGAAAGACAACTCGCTGCTCTGGACCAGTGGGAAGACCATGCCGATCAGGATAACGGAGCCGTGAAAAGATTCTGGAACCGAGTCAAGCGATCCTAGTCTTAACCATGGAGTCTTGCAGCACCATTCTTATTTACAAAAAGTTACTCATTAATGATCATTGAGCGAAACATATTGTTTTGATACATTCGTTTTTCCTTCTAGCTTTTCTTTGTTACGAAATACCCCAGCTTGCTTAATTGCTGTCATAGACCTCTTGCTGCATTACATTTGCTATATTTCGGTTTTTATATGTATAGGCATAACCATGAGCACAACAGTCTCGGTTACTCATTGGATGGAGTTGAGGGAGTCAGTCTTTTGATTTTTGGTTGCTCAGTTGATACCATGTGTTGAGAGAATCTCGACCATGCTGGGACTAATACAGCAATACGGGGATGGATCTGTGCCAGAGTTGCAGACATGTTACCTAGACAAAGGTGGCGTAAAGCCGCATCAAATATTGGAATATAAATCAAGGATGATGGATATGTAGCCATAAACTACATGGATCTATGTATGTACACTCGACTGCACCTCATGACCATCTTTGTGACTTGTCAATCACCGTTGTCAAACTCCGGCACTCACGCAACTCACTCGATGCTTTGACGGTGGCACTCCTTATTGCAACATGATCTGTTATCAGCCATGCTATAATCCTACATAATGCAGCCGACAAGGATCTGTCACGCGACAGCGCGGGAAGTGTGACTGCCTGTGCATACTTTCTTTTTTTCTTCGCAAAAAGAAAGTCCGGGACAATTATCCACTTCCGTACATTCCTCCCCTATACCTGTCGTAAATAGTTCATGCAAGTCTTAGGTGACAGTTGGTGAAGAAGCAGTGAGCTGAGAATAAGCAAAACCTTTCAGGAAGCTGTGGTCCGGTGGATGGGTGGAGTGGACGAGTGTCGAGATGATGTGGGATCTACGGAGTACCGGGGAAGGGAAATACGCCATGGGAAAGCAAGGCTGACCTTGCGGTATTCTTATATAAAACTCAATAATAGAGCTTAAGAGAGGTCCGAGACTTTTAAATAGTCTATCACAATCTTATTATAATCGTGTACCTCTACTACGTAGTAAGGGGTTCGAAATTAAGTTCATGTCTTGTTTTCTTCTTCAGGGGCCTATCCTCTAAAACAAAACCTTAAAAGTTTCACTTGACGGGGACAGGACTTACTCGAATATAGCCAAAAGTACAAGTGAATTGATAATTATACCATGCTGCTTGTGTCCATCCTCCTGTTCTATATCTCCAAGCTATAACACAAACCTGCCTATCTTCTCGCCAAACGCTCATATCATTCCGTCGCATTCATCTCTTCAGTCAACAATAAAAGAAAAGTCTCCCAGTAAGACACCATATCATAATACAGTTCCCGGTCCTTTGATTACCCATCGTAGCTCGTACAATCACAATCCCCTTAAACTTCCTCATCGCTCTCCTCACCGAGCAACTCACCTTCGTCATCATCGACCATGGAGTAGTCGCCCCGTCCCCTGGCGAAACTACCTCGTGTTGTGTATCGTCTGGACCAATTGCCGCCTCTGCTGCGGCTTGCAACACGCTCGTAGACACCAAAGGCAGATCGCCACACGGAAGCTAGAACAAGCGGCAACGCAGCAACAACGGCTGCCAGCGCAGAGACAGCGATGACTGGATACTTAATCCAGGGCTGCTCGCTGTCAAAGGTTGCGCTGTTGTCGCCCAGTCGAATCTGGCCAAACTTTCCACTCCAGTTACGCCAGGCATACCAGCCAAAAGCGGCTGCCAATCCAACAGGAATGACGATAGCAAAGAAGATAGCCCAGCCTGAAGTGCGATGCTTACGCTCAAACTCATCTTGGTGCCCCGGGCAAGCATATTCTTCAGACGTCTTGTCCAACTCCTGGCCGCCATCACAGGTAGTCAGTGGGATGCGACGATATCCTGTAGGACCGAACCAGGATGTTGCATTAGGATTCTGCTTGCACCAATCTTCACCAGAAAGGGCGTCATGACCCGGAACCAATTTACATTGTCCATGGTTGTCGAGCTCGAAGTTGTACGCACTGCGTCTTGTCAGTTTCTGTTCTCAAATGTCTATAGGTTATCAGAGTGCTTACCATTCATAATCTCGCCGGGTACATTCGCAGTTTTCGTGTCCTCGCAATCGTGACATGCTTGCTTCGTTGTAGCATTTGCGGTCTGTCTTCTTCCTCAGATACTTGGCCTTATGACCAAACAGGCAGTCGTCCGACTGAAGAGGATGCCTGGGAGACCAGAGATCATAGTCTGAAGAATCGTCCTCAGAATACTTGCAGGGCTTGTCGGCAAGTCCTGTAAAATCGAGGTTGGCAGCGAACAGCTTCTTGTCGTCGGTTCGGTACCAGACCAAGAAGTTTCGAGAGGTTCCACTGACAACAGATGTCAAGTCTTGAATAGTAACTTCTGTCTTGCTGAACTCATGGTCGGTCCAGTTGTTACCCTCGTCGGTTGAGTACGAAACAATCTTCGACTTGACGTTGTTTCCATGAGAGGCACGCTGTGCGAGGACAATGATCGAGCCTTGGTCACCGTATTGCCATGTCCAGACGCCCTTTTTGACTGCTCTCCAAGTGATTCCACCATCAGCTGACATAAAGGTATCGGCATCCTTGATATCGCCCAGGCTTGAACCGACATTTCCGTATCCAAAGATTAAGCCGACAGCGGTGCTTGCAGAGAATGTCCTGCCTTTGTTCTCACGCTCGGTGTAGTGGTGGAGATGGAGGGCACAGTCGCTGTCTCCTGAGGAACTACATGAGTAGGATTTTCCATCGGCACCCTTTGCTGGTGGTGGCAGGAAGCCCCATTCTGCGCCATCGTTGTGGGAAATTTTGGTTTGTATCTTCTTGCCGTTCTTATCGTCGAGGCTAGCAACAGTATTGATGAGAGTGACGCCCTCGAGACCAGCAACCTTTTCAAAGTCTACATAGCCAAGTTCGTCGGAGTTGACGTTGGGTGCGCTGAGGACGTATGTCGTGCCGTTGGAGTTGCTCTTGATGATTGAACCCCTGCGTCGGCCCTCAGAAAGATCCGTAGCAACAAACAGATTGACGGCATGATTGGAACTATCAAGAACAGTGTAAAGTGACGAGTGAGAGTCGTGGAAGTTATGTGGGAATTGTGCTGCTTCAAAATGCTTTCCGTCCATACTAGCAATGGCTTGTAGGCCGCCCTTCTCCTTGCCGTCTTTAGCAACTTCGTCAGTGGCGAGGATAAACTCATTCATAGTCGCGAAAGCTGCCACCGTGCCATTGTGAATGATCTTGTCATCAGAAGCGAAATCCTCAATGGTGACAAGGGTCTTGTCGTTATCAAGGTTCTCGTCTTTGTGGACTAGACAGACGATCTGGTTCTGAGTACGGAACTTATAGGCAGAGTTTCCTGTAAACTCGCACTGGGTCGCATATCGCTGCAAAGTCTTCCAGTTGTCACCACGATCGGTGGAGAGTGAGGCTTCAGGGAAGCAATCTTTGCTTCCTGCCACATCGTCGCAACGCTTACCGACCCAGAGCATCCAATCCTTCTTGTCTGGGTGAAAGCTCAGCGTGCCTTTGCCCTCAGGATCGACGAACGGTGTCTTAAAGCTATGGAAGCTGTGGCCACGATCGATGGTGTAAATAACCTTTTCGGACTTCGTGTGGAAGAAGGCGAATTCTTTAAAGTAAGTATGAGGCTTGATAGCGAGAATATCTTCTTTCTCGAGGATACGCTTCCAAGTTTTGCCGTGATCCGATGTAAGCCATAATTTGTTTTCCACCTCAACTCTGCCATCCTTGGTCTTCTCACCGATGGGTCGAGCAATGACAACCTCGTCAGAGGGGCCGGATTCAATGCCAGTAAGGTAGAACTTCTGCATGTCCTGCCCTTTGGTGTCTGTGAACTCGTTTATCTTAACGTCGATCTCGCCGCTGGCCGGAGTGCCAGGTGTATTACCGCCCCCTGAGCTGCCACCATCAGAGCATTTTCGCTCCACTGGATCATCCTTCTGGGCGCCACTCTTGCGTGTACATGTGTTTCCTGGAATTAGACGCCATCCGGACGATCCCTTAAAGGTCTCTTCTTTGCCTTTGCAAGAACCTTCAGGGATGGGAATGGGGCCAACCTTTTTGCACACTTTGTTGTCTTCGGGGTCTCTCTGGAAGTTGTAATCGCATTCGAAGTCGGCATCGGCACATTCGCAATTCTCGATGACAGGCTCGGGGTCACGGAAATCAGCCTTCAAGAAGCAGTCCGCTGACTTCTTGCGTCGGTTATATGTTTGCTTGTGGCCCATAATGCAAGTTGCCTCTCCCTTGTCATCGACTCGAGCATACCATGACTCCATGTCCTTACTTTCGCAAGTGCGCTTGTCCATGCCCTCAAAGTTGATCGCAATCATATGGAATGTCCTCTCTTTCTCGCCGACCAGCAGAAACTTGAGACTTGTCGAGTCTTGGGTCGTAGTAAGAATGACAGGTCTGACCTTCAGACCTTCAGGTAAAGGAACAGATTCCCAGTTCTCTCCATAGTCCATAGAGTAAGAGACCTTGTCAACATCTTCCTTGAGAGAATCCCTGACTGCAAGCAGAATGCTACCCGTGTCGCCAAACTCATACTTATGGGGGCCATCAAGTGCCTTTTTCCATGTAACTCCAGCGTTGTCGGAGACGTAAAGGCTTGAACTCTCAAACTCGCTGAGCGATGCGCCAGTGTTTCCATTGCCCATAACAAGTCCAGGAGCTGGGCTGGAGAAGATGCGTCCGATGTTGTTGATCTCGGTCATGGAGTGTAGGTGGATGCGATCATCGCCGGCCTTGACCGGTGCAAAGGTTCTGCCATCATCGAATGTGATTTGGGTCACGACGACCTTCTTCGCGCTCTTCTCGTCAACGTCCTTGCCGTTTTCGGCAGTGTTGACAAGGAAAACACCCTGAATTCCGCTGATTTTCTCAAAATCTACATTACCCTTAGCATTGCGATTGGTGTACGGAATGTTCTCCGTGAAATATGTGCCGTTCGAATTGCTGGTGAAGATGATTCCCATAGGGTTGGACGGGTGAGATGTCATGACATCAACCTGAATGCTGTAGTTGGTGCTTTCGAGAACAGTGTATGCTTCTTGGTTGATTTTGTGAGAATGGTCGTGACTGTCGTCTGTGGGGAACATGGCCCGGTGCCATTGTTGAGCATTGCTTGTAACGAAAAGAGTCATCTCATCACTTCCAACGGATGAGGAAGCAAGAAGGATGAAGCTCTTGACTGCCGCGACACTGACAACACCGGTCACATCGCGGTGGCCGTCCAGGCTGGGCTCAAATTCGTCGTATGTTCCACTGCTACCCTTGGCGAAGAAGTTATCTGAAACGCACAGCTTCTGGCTTGTCTTGAAAAGACTCAAAGGATCGGTGACGATGCAAAGAATTCTGGTCTTGTCCAGCTCTGCATCACCAGTTGTGAATTCTCGGTTCGACTTGGCCCACCAGCAGCCGGAGGTACTAGGACGGAGCTGCTGAACAGTTTTGAACCCATCGGTGGTATATGTTGTTTCCTCGTCGCAGAATATACCATCGCAGTTCATTCCGTTGAAGATAATGCGCTTCGGATCGCCAGCGTGGAAGACCATAGTATCATGCTGGAAAGCACTGGGCATTGTTCCACTGCTGAATTCACTCCAGCTCTTGCCACGGTCCTCGGTTTTGTAATGCTTTCGGTCTTTGGTAAGAACGAAAGCAGTGTGAGAATCGTACGGGTGAAGGTATAGGAAGGTTGCGGCTCGATCGGGAATGTCAGGGACTTGCGCCCATGTTTTGCCTGCATCTTCGGATCTCCAAATGTTTCTCTCCTCGATATCTTGGAAGACGATAACGTCACTGTCCTCGAAGTAGTTCAGGTTAAGGGGAGGATGCTTGGCAACAGAAGCGTCGACTGTCGGCTTATCCTGCTTGGCTATCACAGCTATCCAGAGCAGTGAGAACACAAGGGCGCGCCATGAGAATGCGACCCATGCTGAGGACCTCATCATTGCGGCGGAGCTTGCGATAACGGTATCATGAAGGAGCGAGCGGAGTCGGAAGGTGCGAGGATCTCGCAAGTTCGAATGGTTTCGTACAGCAAAAAAGAAAGAAAAAAGATCGTAGACGCTGCAATGTTGCTTTCAAATTTGTGCCTGACGTGTTGAAGGAGTTGATCGCAGGCAGGACACTTTGCTCCTTACGAGGCACGTCAGCAGTTGAGGCGGCAGCTGTTTCGCCTGCAGGTGTGGCGTCGAGCTTTGCCACACTGGCTGCTACACGTCACTGTTGAGCTCAGGCCACCTGAGAAGGTCAATACTTCGGATTGTTATAGGGTAAGTGGATATTGAATAGAACAATAAATAAGTTCAAGCAGTATTTCTTGACCAGTTGATAATTACAGCAATGGACAGTCTTCTAAGCTATGCACTCTATGCAAGCTCATAAAGCAATCTCATTAGTCACTGTGTGTGCCTCTTGATTAGTGCTGTCAATGTTAGCAGATCATTAGATACTTAGCACTGGTGATATCTGGTTTGGAGTCATAATCCAATAGATGCATGTTAAACCCAAAGGCAAATAGAGGCACAGCTATCCGAACTCAATTCTCCAGGTAGAGTAATCACTGGTATTCCCAAGTTTGAAGTTCGTGCCTATGAAGAGAGGAACGACGCTTTATGACGACTATGTCAGGAGCCAACATAAGAGAGATAATAGCAGTTTATAATTCATTGGCAGGTAGAGGCTATATAACACAAGAACATAACCTTAACCGTTGAACTTGATAACTTTATATAATAATACATGAACTATCGAAATGATCGCCGATAACTTGAACCGGGCTCTTCATTGGTGTCAAACACATAGAAAGTTCAGTGTAGATAGGAAACTTACATGGAGGCTCTTGAGCGCTATATATTACCACGGAATCCTGCTTGTATGTACCTAAAAAGGATACTCTCATATAGCAATGGTCTCCAGACTACTGAAGCTACTTAGATATATACTTGATCAATTTCATAAAATCATTTGACAAGATCAATGTTATCGTTGGAGGAAACTACTTTAAAACTAGGTCAGATAGATAACTTGTGTTCAAAAGACCGACCAATCATGAAGTCCCAGAAAGGAAAAGCGCATTGGATATGAAACGATGTGGAGTAGCGTTGATGCGTCCCCTGGTTCGGCATCGTGGCTCCGTATTTATCAGGTACTGTACATTAGTTTGACAAGGTGCAGAGCCAAGCTTTGCCGCATTGGCTGTAGTATCATGCTATGTTTATGGCAGAGAAAGGTACGAGCATAACAAGCATACAATGTCGAAGCATTGACTGCAACTTCAACAAGGACAATGCTTCGTTGAGTGTACGGAGGCAAGATGATAGATGCCCTTGCATATAATTACCCCAGACGAGGGGTAACGTTGATGCTTGCGATAGGTAGGAATCGATCTTACTCGTTGGTATAAGAGGTTGAATCCCTACTCAAGAGCCAACTTTGGTGTTAGCGTCAAACATCACCCGGGCAAACAAAACAAACAAACAAACAACAAGTTGGATTAAATGATGGGAGTTACTGTACTCAAGTGATAGCCATGATAATTGGCTTTGTTTACGCTGTAAGCGATAGGGCCCTTGTAAGTATGGATCTTAAGATCGCAACGAGGACCCTGCAATGCGATCTGCATGATGATGGTGCCATCGATGAACGTTAAAAGGAGCGTTCCTGAAGCCATGCCGCAACTCAATTTTTGAGTGAGTTTGCCCTTAATAACATCTCGATGAACCGAAATAGTTGGTCGTAGTTCTAAAAAAAAAAAAAAGACAATATATCACGAGCAATGACCCGATTGCATGAATGACGTTGGCCTCCATGTAATAAGGTAACGTGGAGTAGACAGGCATCGTGTAAGTGCATCGCTCCAAGCCAGGGCAGTCATCCCTTTCATTTCCTCGACTTCCCCTCAGCTGAGATACCATCCCCAGCCAAGACTAGCAATGTTTGGTGATTCGACTGCGCCGTCAATGGGAGATCCAAGTACTGTATGTATTCGTCATGCTGAATGAAGGAGATGACCCCCTAGTGAAGGGAGTTAAAGGGCAAGGTAGGGGGCGTTTGAGTGCTGCACTAATAGGCAGGACCCCTGACTCGCCCGTTAACAATAGATCCTTCATCCCACCTTCACTTTCCAACTCCACGTACTTGTTTTGAATCCGTGTTTTCTTCCTCCTCCTCCTCCTCCCAACCCAAACACTTCGCGACTTGGTTCTTTCATTGTCATCAGCTGCTTCTGTTTCGGTCGCCTCAAGTCGCGGCTTTTTTGCATTATCTTCTTCTGTTGCCAACTTATCCAATACATCAACAACACTCTCTTCTTTCCGCAAATCGCATCCCCCGCATCTTCACGATGGCGGCCACTTACAAGCAGTTCCTTGCTGCGCCCAGCTCCTCGGTGCTGGCTGACACAGCTGCACTGCACTACGTTACCACGACCACGACCTTTGCTGGTCCTACTCAGATCATGAAGCACCTCAATGGTCTTCAAAAGCAGGTGGCTAAGAAGAAGGAGGAGGTCTTCAACATCGTTGATGGCCAGAGCGTCATCGTCTTGGAAGTTGATACAGGTCTCGGCTTCCAAACTAGTGGCGGCCCATATCTCCCAGGCCTTGACGACAACTTCCTGTCTGCCCGTGATGTTTACCTCCCAATTGTATGTTACTTACCTATACTGAGCGCTATGCCTGGGTTGTACTTTTGTGAACTCCACACTAACAGGTTCACTTACAGACTCATTTTGTAACCTTCGACGAAGCCGGCAAGATTCTCCAGATCAGACTTCAATGGGACCAGGGTTCGCTTCTTAAGCAAGTGGATGTCATTGGAAAGACTGGTCGCAATTGGCCTATTAGAGATAGCCGAGAGCAGATCGCATTTATCCAGGGGTGCATCAAGACTGCTGGCACTGCCGCTCCTGCGGCTCCTAGCCACAACGAAACCGTTGCGCGAAACCGAGGCAACTCCAACAATGCTTTCCGCGATCCCCATGCATCCTTGAGGCTATTTGGCCCTCGAGACGAGATCGAGGACTCAGAGCCCGCCAACGTTGTGTCTCCTTATGCCGGTACCAGTAACCGCCCGAGACAGCGAACCTTCACAGAAATCCTAGGAGATGAACCGACTTCGCCAAGCGCTGGCCGCCGAACCATGTCGCCCTCGAAGGGAGGCCAGGGTAAGAACTTTAAGCCTTCTCGCATCTTCGACGGACAGGAGCATGTCGAACAGCCCGTGGAGCAGCCTCAGCCTAAGAACAAGCGATACATTCGCCCTAACCCCAAGAAATACTCTCACTTTGACTTTGCCGACGGTAGCGATCCCCAGGATGCCCCTCAGCCAGGTGTATCCTTCGATGAGAGACCCAAGACTAAGCACGATAGTCAATGGGCTTTCGAAGATTTCACAACACCCCAGAAAGTGAAGCCCTCTAAGACTATGCGAACCCAGGATGTTCGCCATTGGGATACTGACAAGGATGCTGTGGATGAGACCCCTAATAACCCAGCTACCAAGCCCCGGCGCGATGCCAACGCACAGTCCGAGCGCCATGAAGACGGTGAGAGAATGCCCCACCTTCGAGGCTATAAAAACGATGGCCTCAGACTTCGCAAGAATCAATTGTTTAACAAAGACGAAATAGGAACCAACGAGGGCGCTCTGGGTAACATTACCAACCTGAAGAACCGCGGAAAGGATTTTGACCACCATTTTGATATCACCGACAAGTCACCAGCTCACCCACAACACGAAGCTGCTGAGATGGAGAACACCGACAAGCATAAGATTGCCATTGCTGGTGACGGCATGGGAGGCCGAAAGGGCACCAACAGGGATTGGCTTTATGGTGAGATTGATGATGTCGCTCAGTCAATTCCTGGTCGTAACCAGCCTAATGTGGTCGCCTCGGGTGTTCCCCTGACCAAGAGTGCCAAGATTGCCATTGCCGGCGATGGCATGGGCGGCCGAAGGGGTACTGATCGAGACTGGCTTTACAACGAGACATCTGAGGCAGCAGAGACTGCGGAGAAGCGTAAAATCGCTATATCTGGTGATGGTATGGGGGGAAAGAGAGGTGCTGATCGAGATTGGCTTCACGGTGATGCAAGCGATGCGACCGAGACTACCGATAAGCGCAAGATCGCTATTTCCGGTGATGGCATGGGAGGCAAGAAGGGCACCGACCGAGACTGGCTTTACAACGAAACTAGCGAGACAAGAGGTAACACCGACATGCGTAAGATCGCTATTTCCGGTGATGGCATGGGAGGCAAGAAGGGCGCCGACCGGGACTGGCTTCACGGCGATACAAACGAGACAACAAGCAACAAACCAATTCCAGGACGAACACCAGTCTCCAACACCGCGCCCGGCACCCAAGTGAAGGAGAACACAGACAAGCACAAGATCGCCATTGCGGGTGATGGTATGGGAGGTCGGAAAGGAACCAACCGGGACTGGCTCTACGGTGAAGTGGACGAAAAGCCCATTCCTACACGCCAAAAGGCATCATCCAAGCAGGACTTCTGGGACTTTTAGCGGAGAGGAGTGCTTTACTAGGGAGCTCACTCAGATCTGAAATAGGCTCGTCTGTGCCACTGTGCGTTGTGCAGTCTTCACTTCCTCCAGCCTCTAGTGTACTTACTTGCACATGCACACACGACTCATGATTAATAAGGGTTCATCAGCATTAATGTCCGCCTTGGAAACCCTGCTCAAAAACAGCACAGGCCTCAAAATTCGGTCGTTTATCACGTTTGCTTTTATCTTGCTTTTATCTGCTTACTTTACGGCCTTGTGTGCCGGGGTTTATTGGGGGGAAAACATCAAGTGCGAGGAAGATGATCGGCCCTGGGATGATTTCATAAGGACTCAGATCAAATACCACTGCTAGTCCGTGTTCTTTGCAATACAAGTTGATAAACATAACCCTTATGCTCGTGTGCCTGTGATTCATCAATTCATCACCATCAGTGATTAAGAACCGCTTTTCACCTCATGTTCATATCATGTACAATTCAAGCCAAAGTGTGCGTATGTTTACCGCGTGAAATAATACCTATCTCAGACCCGGATGGATCGTTATGGTCTGCGAAATACTGCCTCAAGATGAGTGTCATTCATATATAATAAATTATTGAAGATCCAATATTCCTCGCTAGATGCGTGATCCATCCAACTCCATGCTAACCCAAATTTCCCAAATACCTAATTATACATACCCAACTCCATTCATACATAGACTCGTCATTACTCATGTCAACGCAATGTTTTAGCACAGAAACTTGTAATATCGCTTCCATCGCGGCCAGCTCTCTTGCTCCTCGCGTTCCTGGGCCACAAGGATAGGGACGTTGAAATCCCGCCGTCCAGTATCGACGTCCATGTCTTCTATACGCACAAACGTGGTGCGGAAGTAGATCTTGTGGATTAAAAAGAAGACGATTACGCAGGGTGCGCCAACCCACTTGTGGAAGAAGTTGCGCGCGACTGCGGAACTCGTCATGTCTTTCCAGCCGATGGGAAACGCACCGACCCAGAACTGAGCAATGATGACGAGGACGTTGAGGGTGATGCCGACCCAGGATCCTACTACGCCGACTTGGGATTGGAAGGGGAGCTCTGAGACGGAGCGGCCTCGTGCAGCCCAGGCGCGGCGGAAGCGGATGTGGCAGACGCAGATGGAGCCCCATGTAATGATGGTAGACAAGCCGGAGATGGACATGAGCCAGTCGAGAACAGCGCCTTGCTCGGGGAGGTCGGCGAGGAAGGCGATGAGACCAAAGGCACTGGCGATTGCAATTGCGACAAGCGGGCGGCCTTTGCGGTCGACGTAGCCGAGGATCTTGGGAGCTTGGCGGAGGTTTGCGAGAGCGGCGAGGGTACGCGAAGAACCAAACACGGCAGAGTTTCCGACGGAGAGGACGGCAGTGAGGATGACTGCGTTCATGACTGACGGTAAAACCTGGATGCCTGCTTCTTCAATAGCGATGACGAAGGGCGACGCAGATGCATCTGCATCACTAGTCCCGCCGACAAGTCGAGGGTCATTGTGCGGAACAAGCAGTCCAACCAACGTCAAGGCAACGATGTAGAAGAGGGTGATCCTCCAGAACACTTGCTTCAAAGCTGTTGGGAGTGACTTTCGCGGGTTAGCAGTCTCAGCGGCAGCGAGGCCAATAAGCTCAGTGCCAGCAAAGGAGAAAGCGGCTGTGACGAAGACGTTGCACATTCCTTTGAACCCATTGTTGAAAGCACCAGGATTTTGCCAGTAACGACCGCCAATGTAGCCGCTCTCTGGCGTTCCGCCACAATTGAGAACGATACCGAGAAGACTAAATCAGGAATGTTAGTTCCGAGACATCTGGGGGAACATGTACTTGAGAGGGTGTTACTTACATGAAGCCGATGACGGCAATCACTTTTATGATGGAGAAGATAAACTCGGCTTCACCATAGCCTTTCACGCCAAACATGTTGATGACTATGATGACGAAGAGGAATATCGAGACGAAAATGGCGCGCTTGAGGCTCTCGTCCCAGTATGAGAGGGTTAGAGATGCGGCGATGATCTCGAGCGGTAAAACAATCAACCACTGCAATGCGTAGCTGCATTTCAGTTAGTGATGGAATCAATATTTGTTGCAATGAAACTGAACTCACTTCCAACCCATTGCGAAACCCCACGAAGGATCAAGAAATCGAGTCGCCCATGCTGAAAACGATCCAGCGATGGGGAAGATAACTGCAAGTTCACCCAGCGCCTGGCATGTACAAAAGAGCATGGCGCCCACGATTGTGAAAGCCAGCAATATTGACGCTGGACCTCCATCTGCCAACGCTCTTCCTGACGCGACGAAAAGCCCAGTACCTATCAAAATGTCTCAGTTCTCAATCCTCAAACCATGGTACATTCACCATCAATAACTCACCGATTGAACCTCCAATGGCAATCATCTGCAAATGCCTCCCCTTCAATTCTCTCGCCAGGCCAGAGTTAGCCGTCTCCAGCATAGCGCTCTGCAAATCGTAATAATGCGCTCCGTCATGCACCCTCTCGGCGCCCTCGTGCTGGCCCAGCGGATCACTTGTGAAGAGGCTCGACCGCTGATCGCGCCTGAAGCCATCTACGAAGCGGCCCCAGTACGACGGCGCAGAGATGTCGTTGTAGTCGGGCTCGCGCATGCTGAAGGAGCTCCCCGGCGCAAGAGACTCCTCCTTCATCTTGCTGATACTGCCGCGCTCGACATCGTGGGGCGCCATCCTGGAGTTTGCGCTTGCGCGCTGGGCCGAGCTCACACTTGGTCGATCCCGAGCGGCGGGATGACTGGAGCTGGCCCTTCTCTGGGGGTTGTCGTTGCTGTAAGCGTAGGCGGGCGGTGATTGTGAGGAGTTTGATGTGAGCAGGCGGTTTGTCGGCGGAGGTCGCTGGTTCGTCGAGTTCGTCAGGGTCACTGTACTTTAGGGAATATCCCAAGGCGCACGTGTGGATGTTTATATTTGGTGTATGGTATCAGCTTGTTCGTGTCTCATCAATTGTCTTTGCCAGCGTAGTAAGTCAGTTGGCATATCGCCACTGGGAGGTGGTAGGATGTGGAAGCTCAGGTGAGTGATGGAGCGAATATGCAGCTGTATAACTCAATCTGCAATGCTAAAATCTAGAGCCGAAAGACGCTGCAGTTCGAGTTTAATGTTGCATTTAGTTTTAATTACAACGCAACAGAGAAGCAAGCTGGCAAGGTAGGGTAGCCAGGTAGGAAGGGGCTGGAGGTGGGCTTATCATTGCCCTCTACCTTAGTCTAGGTAGACTGCAGCAGTCATACAAACCGGTGACCCCTCCCGAAAGGATCATTGATATCAAACCAAATCCAGATCCAAATCCAAATCTAACCAGTAAACGGAGACAAAACACTCCCCCAAAATCCTTAGGAGCATGAGTGTAGCCTGTGTAGGTATGGTATTAGCCTGGGCTAATACCAAACGCCACCAAACGCCACCAAAGATCGAAGCTCCAGCTGTCAAACGCCCCAAGCGTTGAAGAGAGTGGAGTGGAGGTGACGCTATCTTGGGTGGAGTCTGCCCGCTGTAACACCTTTTCTTTTTTGGGCTGGGGCACCCCGCACGCTCAAGACACTGGACCACCTGGACCGTTCTGCTGGGTTCAGCATTTGAAGTATGGAGTATCTGTAAATGCCATCAGCTTGATAATCGAGAATCGAGAATCGTAGATTGAATATGCAGTTATATGGCACAAGACTCTATAGTCCCTCAGCTATAAGACATTCCATCAATAACCCAACAAATCATTCATCACCTTGTAACCAAATACAACCATCATCCTTCAAGACCACCCAACGGTATCAACAACCCCTGCCCTGTCCTGTCGTGTCCTCCAGACCATGGAAATCAACTAAACCATCTCCAGCAGGTGTATTCACCACCAACTTTGGACTATCACACTCCCGTCCCTCCTCAATTTAGCATCCCACTCGGGGTATCAGGAATCTCGTATGGCAACGTTATCTGAGTCGTTTCGAGGGGAGACTAAATACAATCGAGTAAAGTCTAGCCAAAGTTAATACCAAACATGTCTAGATATTTCTATCCTCCCATCTACAGCGGCTAAGGCCCCTTTTCTATCGGCTAACGGCGTGTCCCCTCCTGTCGGTTCCGAAAAAAGCAAATCCCCGTCTCACCCCGACTTTATCAGTCGAGTTTTTGCCCTTCTCTTACAATGTCGCTTACCCTCTTATCGGTATTGTGAAGGCAATCACATGCGCCTTCATGCCAAGATAAAAACACGGGGAAGCGGAGCTCCTGCTGTCAGTGGTTTTAATCTTGGCATTGTCTCCCCCAAAACATAACAATCACAAACGGCTCGTTAGCTATCGAACCATGTTATGACATTGTGACAACCCTGCTCAACTTTAGGCTTGGACCAGAAAGGCAGCTGCGAAGCCACAGAACAGTCTCTCACACTCATACAAAAGCATGGTTCACCCAGAGTTTGTTACAGCACAAGACGAAATGTGCTTGGGACTTCTATTCCAGAGTATGTCCATGCTAAAAAAAAACATAATCATCAGCTATACAGTCATGGATACTACATATCCCATCCAATTCTCGCTTCGCCACGCTGTGCTACTTGAGCTTATTCCTATGATATTCAATAATCGCAATACGAGATCAAGGATGTTGGTCCACCTTGACATTCTGCAAAACGGTTTCCTTCTCTTGACTTTTAACCTTGACAGTCTTGCCAATGATCTTGCCATTTGCATCTCTCGGCTTTCTCTGCCATCCTGTAGAAAACAGTTGTCCCATGTCAAACCGAGGCATCGGGTGTCCCTCGGTGTTGAAGACGACCTTTTCCATAGGGAGAAGGTCTGATGGTGAGAACAGGAGGTAAAAGTACTTGAGTGTTTCGGCCTGTGTAATGATATGTTAGCATTCAGTTGATCGCTGGTCTGGAATTGTTGTCACTTACCAGCCAGAAGCTCTCCATGTTGTCCCGCACTTTGGGCGGTACGACATTGGCATCGCGCAGACTTGTGAAGCCTCCTCCGTTCCTCACGGCCGTGTGGTTCATGAATGACTTAAACATATCCCAGCCCCATTCACGGTATCGGTTGTCGTTGGTGATCCTCCACATGTAGAACAGACTCTCCACCGTTTCCGGTCGTTGAAGATTGTGGACGTCACCAGACTTGACCATAAAGTCCTTTCGCCATTCGGCTTCCGGGCTTGGATCAAAGTCGACTGGACCCTGGCGAGGGTTACCGTAAGCCGGGGGCGGGTTATCGATATTGAAGTAGGTAATTTCGGCCGATAGTCCCGTCGCCATGTACTTGTACATCCCCCAGCATGTTTCCATCAACTCACGCGCCAGTTGCATATCTTCCTCGTTCTTCTTGGACCATGTAGGCAGCTTGCGTGCCTGAGCCTCAGTGAGACCCTCGGTAGCCGCTAGAGCTATCGTTCCAGGCATAAAGCATACGAGGTGATCCATTTTGGGGCTGAGTTCGTTTTCCAGTCCACTCGGTCGCTCTCCAATGATGGTGAACTTCGAGTTCGAGGTATATGTGACGAGGTGCTTGCGGACACCTTGGAGTGCCTCGTTCCACATCTCTTGATAAACGGGCTCTTGCTTATTCGTTTGGAGGTATTGCTTGATGAGGTACTCATAAAATGAGTCGCCACGGCTTCCCAACCGGATGTTTTCGCCCCTGAACTCGCCTGTGGTCGCATATATAAAGATAGGGACAAGACCATGTGGGGCCCCCAGGTCATCGACAAGCTTCATTACCTTCTCTGCTCGATCCCAAAAGTCTTTCTCTCCTGTAAGCTTTGCAAGATACTTGAACTCGAGCTGGAGGGTCGTAGCCTCTGCTGTTGACGACGCTCCCATATCTGCGTGAGATGGGATTCCCTCGAATTTTTGGAGGTTGACGCTTGCGTATGGGATGCCAGATGGAGAATCGAACGCACTCATGAGACGATCAGCAAGATCCTTGGCCTTCTCAAGGTACAAATCTTCTCCAGCTGCTCCCTCGTCATCTTCGGTCAGTGGTGCAAGTGTGGGATACTCGGTGGACAGGTAGTGAGCGCTGAGAAGACCACCCATCATGCGAATGGTTGTCTCAAAGGTGTTGACATCTTGGTCCTGGTCCCATGTCAAAGACTCTGAGATCCATTGACGAGCGTCTTGAACACGAGACGTCAGGTTCATGAGGATGGCAGTATCCAGACCGTCGATTATGATCCAGCCGAGTCCCTTGGGTGCCATGTTCTCGCCCGTTTTGCTTATAGGGTGGTATTCATCGAATCCTATATAGAGTTCATCGGTCAGCCAAATTGAGTTGTCATGATAATCAGCCAAACACACCCCAGGCGTATCGCTTGTACGAGTCCCAGCTCAGTTCGAAAGCCTCTATCACGCGGTCTCTCCTGTGATCCCAATTGGCCTTCTTGTCATTCTTGGACAAGCCTGCGAAGCTCCAATCGGTCGTTACGGTCCGCTTCGTCGAAGGTTTGGACGAGGATCCGGTCCAGTATATTAGGGTCAAGACAATCAGGGCAACAATGCCCATCACCTTTTTGCGCCTCCAAAAGGGTCGTTCCTCTTCATCGTCGTAAGGCGACGCGTACGGTTTGTCTTTGTACATCGGTAATCGGTCGGACTTTCTGGATCTCTCTCCAGAACCCCAAAATTTATCTTCTAGCTCTCGTTGACGGCTATCGAAGGACGGAACTACTCGGGGCATAGAAAAGGCCATAGCTACTTCATCTGCCTCGACCCCCGACGGCGTAGGAATGTTTCGAAAATGCTGGCGACTAAAAGTGCTTTTGCTTCGGATGTTGAACGGATCTCGAATCATTGACTTGGTGTTTTCATTTCGAGGTGGGACTAGAGCCTGTAGGAGTCGACGACGGGAGGGAAAGGGCGAGGCAAATGAAATGACTCGACCAAGACGCTAGAATTCAAGGTACAGCAAGTGCAACGAAAAACAGGAAATTATTATGTACAGATTGCAAAACAGCAAAAGACAAAGAATGTGCCACGTATAATAGAGTCTCAAGTTTGAGGCGAAACAATCCAACCCACAAAGGACAGAATTGAGGTGTCAGGAATAGGAGCTTGGGGTAGCTTTGATGGGCACGAGACCAGGGTGTACAAAAGCTGTCATTTGCGATTGCGATCCCTAAGTACACACGTAGGACATAGTACACTGGTCCGAGCACTCGGACCCAGCATTCGCTTCTACTCTGACGCTGTGGAAGAGTCACGACCTTGTTTACTCGGAGTTTTGAACATGCAGCATTCAGTCTGCATTCAATCGAAGAAAGCACATGGAATGTTCTTGTCCTATTGGTTCTGTAACTCGGGGACTGTTCAACTCAGAAGAACTACCTTTCATATGTTTGAATAATCGAAACTACCTTCTATTACTTACAGCAGGAAGCATAACTATTGTTATTATTAAAAGCCAATTCTAATTACAGTCAAATCCATATATATCTTGCAAGACATCAATGGTGTGGTTGTTCAAGATAGGAACTAAAATGGGAGAATAAGTAAGGTACGTGGACCCCGTGCAACTAAAATAGTTGCACGTGGAAAAGATGCCCAACTTAATCACGATTTCAACAGAATGAACACACCAATACATCAACCACAATATCTTCGAAACAATGAGCATTGAAAACTTCCCTTCATTAAACGCAGAGGAGTTTTCAGAAGCATGTCATCACCTTGACAGGCAGTATTGTCAAGCTTCTCTAGGCCCTGAACGGACACGCTGGAAGCTCAGGCTCTGCAACGCTCTCTGCACCGACTTTACCTATGGAGGAGGTTTCACAACATATATTCAGATAAGACGTCCCCTCGAGTTTGACCTAGATCATGGAGATCTCTCACTGGATTTGGACGGATTCTCCTTCGAAGAAAAACAGCCTCATGTATCGATAGCAGCAGACAGAGATATGCTAGACGCTGAAGAAGCAGACGAGGTAACTAATCTTCAACAGAGCGTCATTCCCTAGCGTGAAATCTTTTGTCTTACGAAATCCTAGGCTGCTCTGATTAGACAACGAGCTCGCCCAGAGATTGCCATGGTGGAATACGAAATTCATCTTCACCCCACATATCGTGTGCCTTGTCTATGGTTCACTCTACGCAACCTACCCGCCGATGAGCCTGCATTCGACCTTGACACCGTCTTTCGCCGTCTGGTTCCGGACGAGTACAAGGCCGGCCTCCGGTCACTCGGCAGTGTAGGTGGGATATCGGCCGATGTAAGTCTTTTGAGGAAGAGCTGTTCACACAAGTCAATTCAAGATTCTGGGTATCGTCAAGATTGGTTGGCCTAACTAACACCTTGCTCACAGCACCACCCTATCACGGGCGTCCCATCCTTTTTTGTCCACCCCTGCTTGCTTGGGGACGCCATCTCCAAATTCGAGTGCGATAGGACGAACTACCTCATGATATGGCTCGGACTCGTGGGAGGTTGCGTGGGCTTGTGGGTGCCGAAAGAAATGGCAATGCAGTAGGCGGGCTTAGATTGCGTCTCTCAGAGATGTAGCCGACCCTCCATTGGCTCATCAATCATCATCACTGTCCTCTTCCATGGCCACGTCCGAATCACTATCCTCATCGTCGCGGGTTCGCTTCTGTCCTCGGCCACCCGGTGTATCGGCGTCTTCCATATCATGGTCCGCATTCGCAGCAGGCTTCGCGGGAAGACCAGAGCCAGGCGTTGGTGCTGCTCCAGGAGGGGGTGCGTTGAAGATGCTTTGTTGCAGTTCGGTCTGCTCGACGTTGGCGGCACCTGCGACAGTAGGAATCTTGAATGTGCCATCAAGCTTAGCCACAAAGTCGGACTTTGACTTGGCATATTGTATTTTCTGGAGAACAAGTTAGATTTCTGGCTTTCACAATAGAGGGATTCACCAACCATGTCGCGACCGAGGAATGTCTGTCCCTCGAGAGATCTCATGGCCTGTGTAGCAGACTGCACGTCTCGGAATGTAATGTGAGCTTGACCGCGCATCTTCATCGTCTTGAGGGCGACAACATCTAGTACAGGCCCGTATGTGGAGAAGAGCAAGTACAGAGCGGTTCGCAGATCGTCTTTCTGGATTTTCGAAGAGGGAAGATTCGTGACATAGAGACTGTTGGAGTCAGCATACTTCAAACATAGTATAACATGAGAGGACTGACGTCTGATTAGGTGGGATAGGTTGCACCTTGGCCGGCAAGGATGAGTTTGGTTGAAGACCGCGAGGCGCGGCGGTGGCTGCAGCGGCCATTGTGAGAGTTGTGTAGAAGCAGGTGGTTCTGTGTTGATATTTGGTATTTCGCGATCAATATTCCAAGACCTTATCGATGCTATCTGATCCAATGCCGCGGTGGTGTGAATAGGCGCAGCTGAGTTGACGATATCGAAATTCGGCGGTGTTGATGGAATGGAGATTTTTCGCCGAGCCTAGGTAGAATCGCCAGCCTCGCGGTACAACACAGCCGCTGTGGCCCAAGCTTACCTTACCTTAACTGTCCACTGGAGCTTCAGCACTACGTAACCCCCCACCCCCACCGCCAACCCACCCCGTATGATCGTCAGCACTTGACTTGGCTTCTCGACCTAATCAACCCTTTCTTGCTTCTCTATACTCTCCATCAGTTTCAAGGCGATAGTAGAGAGCTACTCCTATCGCAACCGATATTCATCATGGCCTCTCCCGAAGTCCACCACCTTTTCCACAACCCCATCGCCGACCACTCCTTCTCGGCCGATCACTCCGTCCTTGCTGTCGCCCGAGACACTGCTGTCGAGCTCTACGGTCAGGTTGGCAATGCTTTCAAGCTGAAGGACGAGCTCAAAGGCCATGACAAGACCGTCACCAGTGTTGATATTGCTCCCAAAAGCGGACGCATCGTTACTTGCTCTCAGGGTTAGTCTACTTTAAGCTGCCCCTTATACACTTTGGCTCAGTAACTCATATCATAACTACCAGACCGTAACGCTCTGGTCTGGGAACCCTCCCCAACTGGATATAAGCCTACTCTGGTCCTCCTTCGAATTAGCCGAGCCGCCACCTTTGTTCGCTGGTCTCCTTCCGAGAACAAGTTCGCTGTTGGATCTGGTGACCGTGTTATTGCCGTCTGCTACTTTGAGGAGGAGAACGACTGGTGGGTTTCCAAGCACCTGAAGAAGCCTATTCGCAGCACCATCACCAGCGTTGCTTGGCACCCGAACTCGGTTCTTCTTGCTGCTGGATCTACCGATGCTCATGCCAGAGTATTCTCTGCCTTTATCAAGGGCATGGATGAGCGTCCCCCTCCTGGTGTTTGGGGAGAGCGACTTCCTTTCAACACTGTCTGTGGAGAGTACTTGAACAACTCGGCCGGTTGGGTGCACTCTGTCTCTTTCTCGCCAAGCGGAGAGAGTCTTGCATTTGCGGCACATGATAGCAGCATTACTGTCGTTTATCCCGCCGGCGCGGACCAGCCTCCTCGTGCTGTTGTCACCGTCTCAACCCAGCAGCTTCCTTTCAAGAGTCTTATCTGGACGAGCGAGGATGAAATTATCGCTGCTGGTTATGACTGCGAGGCCTTCCGTTTCCAAGGCGGCGAGAGTGGCTGGCAGTTGGCTGGCCCTATTGAGCAGAAGGGTCGACCCGGTTTGGGCGAGCACCGTGAGGAGTCTGCTTTGAACATGTTCAGACAGATGGATCTTAAGGGCAAGGCCAAGGATGATACTCAGCTCAGCACCGTCCACCAGAACACCATTAGCACCATCAGGCCCTTCGAGACTTCTGGTGACCGCGTCACTAAGTTTAGCAGTAAGTTACAAAGTCTTCTCATGTTATGGTTCAAAGGTTACTAACAAACACACAGCCAGCGGTGTCGATGGTAGGGTTGTTGTATGGAATGCTTAGATACTTCGTATATACAAGAACTCAGAGGCAAAGCTCGTGCAAGACGACTGGATAAATTTAGTCTTAAGATTATGTCCTCATGCCATTCACATCCTGAAGTCGAAGCGCAAGCGAACAATAGCTGAATCATATATTTACTCTATAATGTCTGTATTAGCACCCCGTGTTCATGTTGCAAAATCAAAACATGGAAAGATGTATAAATCGTTGGATCCCTCTTTCTCCTTGCTCGTCTTTATTTCGGTGGCCACACTCAGGTCGTACCTTCACGATGTCCCCCAAAGCGACTTTCCGCTCTTTCTCAAAGAGTCACCTCTCATTTAATTCGCAACCATGGATCGCCAACCATACCGAGTTCATTGTTTATAATACCATACCTCTTATGTCTTTCGTTTCCCTGTATAATATCGGAAACATTATCAAATCCATCAGTCATAGCAGTCATGAGTAACAGATTCCCTGATTGGTTCATGGCCATGAAGAGTCCAAGCCAGTCAAGCACGTCTGATATCGAAGATGAACCCAAAACTGACCCCAAAACTGAACCCAAGACTGAACTCGAAGTTGAACTCGAAGATGAATCCGAAGCTGAACTCGAAGCTAGGGAAGACCACAATTCCAAGTCATCAACATCGACGCCGCCCGCCGTTGAGGAATCTCCGGGCCAGATCAGTGATAAGCTACGGTGTGCTGTTGACCTAGTCGATAGTTGTTGTCTTGAAGCAAGTACCGGCTATATCCAAGAGTTCATGACCGCATTTGAGAATCGCGATGAAAAGGATCATAATACTGAACTTGGACGCAGATGTTACCAAATTTACAAGGAGAAAAAAGCAACAAACTCTCTTAGGACTAACACGGGCACCATATGCCATATCCTACAGATTCAAGCAAGCTCCATTGCTCTTCTAATGGCTTCTACACTGGTGGTCGACTCGAGAATTCAAAAACTGTGCATAGTAGCCAAACGAATTGAAACAGCCCAGGAAGTTTTTAAATCGCCCAAGGTGGACAACGAAGATTCACGGCTGCGGGCCGTCTTCGTTTCAGGCATATTATATTGCCAACTCCTTCACAGAGAAGATAAGGCGGGATATATACATGGAGTTGCAAAGCGGTTTCACAAGGGGCAATTCGATATCACGGGGGCTTAGGAGACCATTCCTTAACTCGCAAGGTTTCTCGCATCTATTTCATTTTCAGGATGGTTTCTATCTGGTCGTGTCATAAAAGTGGTTGTTTTGTCCAGAGAGGGCCTTTATGGGAGAGCAATGACCTCGATCTCGACATCAACATTCTTGGGAAGAGTCTTGACAGCAACGCAACTGCGAGCAGGCTTGTGCGAGAACCACTTTTCGTACTCGGTGTTGATCTCCTGTGAACAGTCAGTAACAGGAATATGGAGTATTGGCTTTACGGGAGGTGCTGACAGCAAAGTAGGACATGTCAGAGATAAAGACAGTGGTCTTGACAACCTTGGAGATGGACGAACCAGCCTCCTCAACGACAGCCTGGACGTTCTTGCAGGCTTGTCGGGTCTGCTCAGTGATGCCCTCGACCATTTCACCCTCAGGAGTAAGAGGGATCTGACCGGAACAGTAGATCATGTTGGGGGTCTTGATGGCTTGAGACTTTTGGGGCGCATTTCATAAGCAGAGGTTCAATTAGTGAGGGGTAGCTTGACATACGTAGGGGCCAAGCGCTGGGCATTGTTAGTAAAGCGTTATCAGAATTAAAGTGTTTATCAGACTTACCCGCGGGGGCGTTCTTGGTGAAGACGATCTGCTGGTCGGAAGACATTGTCGATTGGTGTCTGCTTGAACGTGTGAACTTGGCTGTTGTTGTGACGTGCTGAAGAGGAGCTGTCCGAAGGGACGAGGTGACGAAGCGGGGAGCTCTACGCGCGACGAGAGAGAAGGACATGGTGAAACACAATTGAGTTGTACAATTATTGACGTACCTGGAGTATGAAGAGAGTAGTCGAAGTGAGGTTGAAAAGGTAGCTGAGATTGCCTTAGTAGTTGTTTGAGTGCAAGGGACAAGGTAAGGTTTGAATGCCGTGTTTTGAACAAGAGCTCCGGCGGTTCGGGGAGTATTCGGAGGGGCCACCCGAAGCTACCTTGATCTAAGGTACTTTAGCCAATAGAACGCACCTTGAGAGAAACAATTGAACTTGGCTGTATGTATGATTTGTTTAATTGCTACACGGGGACATATAATTACTCAGTTAATTGCTGCTGCTGAGCTCCGTAGATCGGCTAGCTTTTGGTAGTGTCTGACGATGTCCTACGTCGCCCCGCATTGCGCCCTCCGGACACGGCGGCCGTGATACCGTATCTTGCGAACAGCTCTTGCATAGCATGATGGTGGTGACAACTTCCTAGGAAACTCCGAGTGCTCCAATGGAAGGACCGGATGGAGAACTACAAGGTATTGTTTCTATAGACGACCTGCCGGCCTTGGCAAACATATGCAAGACTGATTGACTATCTCGAAAGAGGCTGCTTAAGGTTTCATTGATTAGAACAAACAGTAAGCAGTGGCGGATTAAGTACTGAGTAAACACAAGATATCTCTATCGAGGATCTATTCAACCCTACAAGAAGCATAGTTCACCGTTTCATCAACGGAGCGCTAGTATGGTGGTCTTTGGACAAACAACTTGAGGTAGCACAAACAACGGTCAAAGCTCAAATGGCTTGTTCACAACAGATGCCCAGAATCGTCAGTGATTGACGCATCTACTACGTAGTAAGCGTTGTTTGTTATGTTCCAATAGATTCATCACAGTGAAAGCGTTCAGCTCTGCTGAGCCTCCCATCTCCAAAAGCAGTATCGCGAACGACGACAGCCTGGAGCTGGAAGTCGTAAACAGTGGAGCTCACTCAAGCTGAATCGCCCTCCTAATTGGCTCCGTGTCTGCCGTTAATCCCTTGAAGACATTGAATTGTTAGCAGCAACAGCTGTCAAGTGGCCAAGAACTAAACACAAGTGGGGTCAAACCATCATCTTTACCCCTGCGTCCATCCCATCTAGCCCAGCGACAGGGGGTACAGTAAGAAAAAAAGGCAAGCTGGCCAGGTTGTCCTCGACGGTAGCTCGCACCTAGACTCAGCTATTGGATCTTGCGTCCTCAACTTCAACCCATAACTTGTACCACAGGGAGGGTTCTCTTTTTAATTCTTCCATCAAACACCCCCTTTTTTTCTATCTCTTTTCCTTTCTTCTTTTATCGTTAAACTTGAGGCGCGCAATTCCTTTTTGTGCTGCTGCCTCGACCTGTTCTTCTATCGTTCCTTTACATACCTGTTTCATTACCTCTTCTATATATCTCTGGTGTAACCCAGGGTGCTTTCTATCCAACCCCTGAGGTAAGTCTGAGACCTACCGTTCCTCTAGACGGTTTGTGAGACGTGGTTGCTTCTCTGCATATTAATGCTGTGCTTATTCCTTCTGTCTTCTCTTCACAAGAAAGCTCCTTTAACTGACTGTCGCATCCTGTAGCCAACTGAGCTTGTGCTTCACGGCCGACTTCCATCATGGCTCGAAGCTCCACGCCGCAGGGCAGCCTGCGCCAGAGGGTTCCGCCATCAAAGAAGGCCTCCGACGACAATTTCAATCCCAATATTGAGCTCGACAAGCTTGCCAAGGCCGGCGCTCAACGAGCTGCTGTCCAGAGCGAGACCGAATACAAGATTGGCCTCGTCATCGTCACTGTCTTGTCCTTCGTGACTCGATTCTGGGGTATCAGCCATCCCAGCGAGGTTGTCTTCGACGAGGTGCACTTTGGAAAGGTAAGCTGGATCGGATATTCTGATAAATGATCACAATTGCTAACTTCTGCTCTCCAGTTTGCCTCCTACTACCTCGAGCGAACCTACTTCTTCGATGTCCACCCTCCTTTCGGCAAGCTTCTCTTCGCTTTTGTCGGCTGGCTGGTCGGTTACGATGGTCACTTCCACTTCGACAACATTGGCGACTCCTACATTGCGAACAAGATCCCCTACGTGGCCTTCCGAGCCCTGCCCGCTACTCTCGGTGCTTTGACTGTCGCTGTTACGTACCTCATCATGTGGGAGTCTGGCTACAGCCTTCCCGCTTGTATTCTTGCCGCTGGTCTTATCCTTCTCGATAACGCCCACATTGGCCAGACCCGACTTATCCTCTTGGATGCTACTCTGGTTCTTGCCATGGCCTGCAGTCTTCTCTTCTACATCAAGTGGTACAAGCTTCGACACGAGCCTTTCTCCCGAAAGTGGTGGAAGTGGCTTATTCTTACCGGATTCGCTCTTTCTTGCGATATCTCGGTCAAGTATGTCGGTGTCTTTGCCTTCGTCACCATTGGCTCTGCTGTTGTTATCGACCTCTGGGATCTCCTTAACATCAACCGACCCGGCGGTGCTATCAGCATGCAGGAGTTCGCCAAGCACTTCGCTGCTCGTGCCTTTGGTCTGATCATCATGCCCTTCTTGTTCTACCTCTTCTGGTTCCAGGTTCACTTCGCCGTCCTCTACCGATCCGGTCCTGGTGACGATTTCATGACTCCCGAATTCCAGGAGACTTTGAGCGACAATGTCATGCTGGCCAACGCGATTGATATCCAGTACTACGACAGCATCACCATCCGACACAAGGAGACCAAGACCTACCTCCACAGTCACGAGGATCGTTATCCCCTTCGATACGATGATGGCCGTGTTTCCAGTCAGGGTCAGCAGATTACTGGTTACCCTTACAACGACACCAACAACTACTGGGAGATTCTACCCGCCGATAACGACAAGCAGCTTGGACGCATCGTCAAGAACCACGACCTTGTTCGTCTTCGCCATGTTGGTACCGACAAGATTCTTCTCTCCCACGATGTCGCCTCTCCTTACTACCCTACCAACCAAGAGTTTACTGCTGTCACCCCTGAGGAGGCCCTTGGCAAGCGTGAGAAGGACACCCTTTTCGAGGTTCGCATTGAGCACGGAAAGAAGAACCAGAACTTCAAGTCGGTTGCTGGTCACTTCAAGCTCATCCACAACCCAAGCAAGGTTGCCATGTGGACTCACACCAAGCCTCTGCCCGAGTGGGGTTACAAGCAGCAGGAGATCAACGGCAACAAGCAGATTGCGCCCAGCTCCAACGTCTGGATCGCCGAGGACATTGCCTCGCTGCCCGCCGACCACCCTCGTCGCCAGAAGCCTGAGCGCAAGGTCAAGTCTGTGCCCTTCCTCAAGAAGTGGTTCGAGCTTCAGCGCGCTATGTTCTACCACAACAGCAAGCTCACCAGCAGCCACCCCTATGCCAGCCACCCCTACCAGTGGCCTTTCCTGCTCCGTGGTGTGAGCTTCTGGACCCAGAGTGAGACCCGCCAGCAGATCTACTTCCTGGGCAACCCCGTCGGTTGGTGGCTCGCTAGCAGTCTTCTTGCTGTCTACGCTGGTATCCTTCTCGCCGATCAGGTGTCTCTTCGCCGTGGTATTGATGCGCTCGACCGCCGTAGGTGTTTCCCTATTCAATGTTTGATGAAATTTCCATACTGACAAACTCTTAGGTACTCGCTCTCGCATGTACAACTCTACTGGTTTCTTCTTCCTGGCTTGGGCCACCCACTACTTCCCATTCTTCCTCATGGGACGACAACTTTTCTTGCATCATTACCTTCCTGCCCATCTCGCTTCTTGTCTTGTTGCCGGTGCCCTTCTTGAGTTCATCTTCAACTCTGAGCCTCCTGAGGAGATTGAGATCAAGGACAAGAAGGGTTCCGTCAGCCCCAGGCACCATGTCACCGCCGGTGAGCGATTTGCTGGTCAGAGCATGTTCGGTGCTTGGGTCGCCTGTGGTGTCATTCTCTCCCTGGTCATTGCTGGCTGGTACTTCTTCCTGCCTCTCACTTACGGTTACCCTGGTCTCTCTGTCGAGGAGATTCTTCGAAGGAAGTGGCTCGGATATGACCTGCACTTCGCCAAATAAATATGACGCAGGTGATTCAGTCGCTTTTGAGATTACGGTCTCGAAGAGACCAAAGTTCTAAGTAGATGGATCATGTGGCGGCTCCTCATGAGCTCAGTTGAAGGTTATAAAGCCACCATGATACTAATCATGACGAGACCAGCCAGGGGTTCGATGGAGAAATAGACCCAGCACTTTACGATGCCAATCTCTTATTTCCATATGAAGGAGGATGTGTAAGCTATTGAGAGTATAAAAAGCTAGTCCGATATTCCCTGACTATTTGAACGAAGCGTGTACCCAAGAATTAAAATGTGCTGGAGATTGAGTACCTGAGAAATTCGTGACTTGTAAACTCAGCTGGCCTCCATCATAACACCCTGTAAACTAGGCTGCTAATAGTGCTAAACATGCACCCCAGATCTAGGTCATGATGACTGAAGTGCCTTGAATGAGGCCTCGAAATTGTTCAGCTCTGAACTATATCTTGGAAATGGGAGAAATACACCGATTTTGCTTGTGATCAGCAAGTTCATGATAATTGAATAACTGAATAGTTAGTCAGAGAACCACCCATATGCGCATCTGGGATTGGTATCCCTGTTATGACGATATTCGAGGGCCGTGTCGACTAGGGAAACGGCTGAACCCAAATACTGTAGGACAGGCCACTACATAGTCCAATAGTGTCATCCTGAGCCAAGCAAGGGATACACTTGAAGCAATTGTACAACAACCCACATTCAACAATGGTTCTTCTTTTCAGATGATACCCTGTGTTATTGTCCGCTAAACCTCGCAGACGTGGCATTAACTTCAACCTCCTTCCAGGTCCTTATGATGCTGCTTCGCTGGCCTTATAACCACGCATAAGCATCATGGTCTCGCATACAAACCGCCTCTACCTACGTCGCCTCCTCCGCTCACGCTTCCCCAAGATCATTCTTGTCCTCGTAATCATCTTCAACATCCTCGACGTTCTCCGTATCCACAGAAACCTCCTCGATGCCGACCGTACGCCCGCCCCGAAGCTCTCGCAGCCCCCCGAGCGCATCTACATCGCCAGCATGCACTTCAACAACGAGCGCGTGATAAGGGACCACTGGGGTCCTGCGGTGATTGAGCTTTCGAAGATGTTTGGGAAGGAGAATGTCTTTGTTAGTGTGTTTGAGAGCGGCAGCTGGGATAAGACGAAGCGGGAGCTGCACAAGATGGCGCAGGAGCTCGAGAGATTGGAGGTCCCGCACCGCGTGGAGATGTCGGATGCGACGCATAAGGATGAAATTGAAAATCCGGATAAAGGAGAGGGCTGGATCGACACACCCAGAGGGAAGCGCGAGTTGAGAAGGATACCGTTTCTCGCCAAGTTGCGGAACAGGACGTTGCAGGACTTGATTGACCTGAATAAGAAGGGAGAGCACTTTGACAAGGTTCTCTTTCTGAATGATGTCGTTTTCACGGTACGTCACATACTTGGCTAAAGTGTGCATCAAGAACAGTCTCTAATATTGTTCTACAGACAGAAGATGTACTCAAGCTTCTGAGCACCAATGGCGGCGATTATGCTGCAGCTTGTTCGCTTGACTTTTCTAAACCGCCAGAGTACTATGATACGTTTGCGCTGAGAGATGCCAGCGGACAGGCTCACGCGATGCATTCGTGGCCGTACTTCAAATCAAGTGTCTCGAGAAATGCGCTTGTTAATCACTTGGATGCTGTGCCTGTGGCGAGCTGCTGGAATGGAATTGGTTTGTATATCATTCGAAGCGGTGGAGGTAATTACTGACGATGCCTAGTTGCCATGCCTACAGAACCGTTTATCTCATCCTCCAAGCTCCGCTTCCGCGGCATCCCAGACTCTTTAGCAGAACACCATCTCGAAGGCTGCGAATGCTGTCTTATCCACGCCGACAACCCACTCTCCAAAACACGCGGCGTCTATCTCAACCCGCATGTTCGTGTAGGATACAACCTGCCCGCTTATCAAGCTGTGCACCCCGAGCAGGGCGCCTGGGTATCTACATGGCAGATCTTCTCGGGCCTTTGGATCAACCGAATCATGAGGTGGGTGTCGTCGCCGTTCGACTCATGGGTGGTGAGGAGACGTGTGGCGGCGTGGGAGAAGGAGGGTATGGGGAGGAGAGAGCCCGGTGAGTTTTGTCTGATAAATGAGATGCAAGTTCTTGTTGAGCGAGGCTGGGCACATGTTTAGAAGGAGATGGAAAAGAATATTTAGAGGCAAGGTTTTGATATACCCATAGAGTAAAATTGAGAGATGATTCTAGTCTACTTATGAAGAAATGCCTACCTATGAACAAGGAAATCTAAGTTGAAACCCCAGAAACTCCAAATTGAACAACACCATTTATGGACCATCCATCTCCTGACTTTTGAACCAGCCCAAGCAACAAACCTGAGTGACATCAAGGTCCAGCCTTATTGTCGTCAACTTACCCCCACACCTTTTTTCAAACTCAGCTCAATCACGACGCGGAGAACGAAGTGTTTCGATCAAGTAGTCAATCAGAGCATCAGAGGACATAGGCACCCCTTCCATTTCCCAAGCCTGGTTCTGATTGACAGGAGGCATGTCGATCATCGTTGCTCGACCAACTTGAGTGACTCTTACAGATCGCACGACACCAGTTTCCGCCTCTGCATCATCTAGTGAAGTAGAAGTCAGAGTTGAAGACGATGCGTTGGATGCAGCAACGATGGTCTCTGAGTCAGATGAATACTCCTCTGTGGGAGAGGGAGAGACGTTGACAAGAGTTGCTGAGCTCGACCTTACAGATTCATGCTCTCTGCCAGTTACGAGACAAGCATGTGCGTAAGCTCTGTTCCAGAAAGTCATGGATCCAATCCCGCTCTGTGACTCTGAATTCCGATACTCTTCTTCGGGGGGAGATGGATCGAAAGAGGAATCGGAATGGAAAGGCCAGCGACGTGTTCCAATGCGAACTGTTCCGATGTCAACTTCCTCCGGGATTGGAGAATCAGGCCTTTCCCAGGGAACGGGAGAGTCTCGAGCAGAGAGTGTTCGAGATGAAACAGGAGAACCAACACTCCCATTAGGAGAGCTCGAGAAAGTGAGATCCATGGAATCAACACGATCGCCAGACTCTTGCAATGTCATCTTACGAGGCTTATCGTTCCTCTCATGCAAATCCAAGCGAAGAACTGTTGTGCGAGGCAGAACAGAGTCACCTCCAATCCGAGGACTGCTGATAGAGTTGAAAGGGAGACCATGAATATCCCTATCCCGGATCTGTCCAATTGCAGGAACAGGCGTTCTAGAGGGTAGTTCTCCTGTTCGCCATCGTCTCAGCTGTGTTGAAACCGAGCGTTCGAGGGACCGAGATGCAGCAACTTCCTGCTGGGCAATATCTCGCGCCTCCCGAACCTGACTCTCTATCCCAAGGGCGAGATATTCCAGTGCTGCCTCTCGTCCTCTTGCTTCAGGGCATTGACCCTGCTGTCGTCCGGCGACAGTTGGGGTTTGGTCTTCTTCACTGAGAGACATTGAGGCTCGGCAGCACCAGGGGAAAAGAGTGAATGGCATGATTGCAAGCAGAAAGAATCACTTCAGGAAATCACTTTTGTCTCCCTTTGGTCTGAAAAAGAGAACAGACTGGTTTGGTTTGCTCAAGAGGATAGATGCATGAGTTGCGATATACTTATACTGATTGTTCATTCACATTATCTGGAACAAAGGAGCGTGTGCATAACTTTGTCTATGAGTTATTCTACAACAGTTTGTAAGTTCTTTTGAGGTTGGTGAACAAGAAGGCGATCAAAGGCTTTGTTCGGATTCTCTTATAATCCCTGGCAGTTGTCCAGAGAAACACGACTAAACTTCCAGCTGCTCAAGTTTTGGTATATATTCATTCAGGAATCCCTTCAGCCGCCGCTCAACTTTGAAACACCATCAAGACAAAATCGACCTTGTTCTCATACGAAACAGACTATTCAAACCACCAAAGGCGCTTATTTCAGCGCCATCGCCAGTACTGTTTCCGTCCTCTCATCCTTACGAACAGCCCAGGATGTGCAAATACATCCACTTCAGATACGAACACTGCAACCACCAGACTCTCGGCAAATGGGAGGCTTGCTGGAAGGACTACTGGGAGGCGTTGTGTCCCTTCTTCCCAGTCCCTACGTCTCTGTGCCCAAATGGCCAAGAACATCGCCAGAGCGAATCTTTCGTCGTCAAGCCAGGCAAGTGCCGCACTTGTACTAAGAAAGAGAAAGAAGAACGTCGACGGGATTACGGGGGCTTTACTGCTCAGGCAACTCGTGGAGTTGGGTCTTCTCAGGAGGCGAGACAAGCTCATGTGCCAGAAGCTCCTGCAAACACTCGTCGATCTCGTGGCTACCAAGCACAGTCTCAGATGAACATTGCTTCTCAAGAGCGTAAGCCTCTTCAGTTCGACCGGACTCCATCGTATGGCAACCCCAGAACTAGACACAATCGGCACCCTCGCTCAACTAACCAACGGTCAGGACAGGTAAGTGATTCAAGTCCAGGAATCGAGCTAACCAATCTCCAGCCAGAGCAGCGCAACCCCTATTTTGAGAGGCCTCGTCTTCAACGACGAAATGGAGTCCGCGGTCACCAGGTAGGGAACAAGGTCATAATGGACCGCCTTCCTCGCCCTCCTCCTGATCCGAACCGGTATTACCGAGTCAATCCACCTCTTGAAAGGCATGTTCCTGGACAAGATGTGATTGATCGTTCCTGGACTGTGTCACCGCTCACTGATGATGATATGAGGGCGCCGTACGTGGAGATTCCGCTGGAGGATGAGTATAGTGCGGCTTTCGAACCGGATTGGGAACGTGTTGAGCATTTGGAGCGATTGGAAAGGGGTACGATTAGAAGTCGGTGGGTTTAGATTAGGTGTTTTGGCCTAATTTATTTTTTCTCCAAATTAAATTGTCTTCTTTTTGTTATGTCGTGGTAGTTATGCTACATACCAGATTTGAACATGACTGCGTAGTTAACTTTGCTCCACATGCTTAGTACTTGATGACCTTAACACCATAACGTTGAAGATATATATACACCAAAGACTGACCAATGTAAATCCCAACATAGCTCAATAGTAGCAAACTTAGTTGCCATAATCAAACTTCACCATATGTAAGAGCGATATATTATGCATATCTAGTGATTTTCTACACCAGGGGAAAGTCAGTCACGACGATCTCAGATTTCCTCGAGGCAAGTCAAGATTGTGATGACCTTATCGGTGTTACACCATGAGCCGAATCTTGCAATCAGATATATACGTATACGCATCGATACTGCAGTAAAAATGCTAAAGATAGGAAGGCAGCCAGTTCAAGAAGACACTTGCGATGATAATCTGACGGAAATAGATGATCAACACTAGGATCAGAATTCCGTAGACATGGGTCACTCAGACGCTGGCATCACCGAATCGGAACTCTCAATTCGCAGGTGCCATGATGACGAGTTCTTCTGCTGTATCTTAGTTAAGCTTGTCAAGAAGCTATTCTAGCTTGCTCGCGTCATCCATGATCTCAAGACAAGTGGCCCTGTCAATAGGGTCTAAAAAAGGAACACTTTAACAGGAGGAAAACAATATCTGCCAAAAAGGACGATATCACTGGTTGATTTGTGTTACCAAAAAATGCATACGTATCCCCTGCGAACCAGAAATACGGATGCCTTGAGAATGGGGTTCACCACTCGAGGCATCCAAATTTGTCCCCGGACACGAGAGGGTCTTGGGTAGGCTGCTCGATAAACTTTGCTCTTATTGGCTCATGGTAGGACATACGGACGGTAGCGCAGGACTTGGTTTTGGACGTCAACGTACGACTTAGAAAAATTCCTTGGGAAATAAACGAATGAATGCTATCGCTACTGCTGTTGCTGCTGCTAGGGCTGAAGTGAAACGTCGAGCTTGCGTGGATATGCACGTAGCTTGTGGTTGCTTGGCTGCGTACGTGGATCTGGCTTTTGGTTGCGACCAGACCAGCAGTTAGGACTGTTAGTAGGTGACAGAATTCCTAACCTTGGACGGTCCAGACTACGATACGATGGCTTCATACGAAAGCCCTCCTTTACAAAAAGACCTTTAATATTTCCGGAAATGACATGCCAAGACAGAGAATCTGCCGACGCGTGATCGATTGACGCAAGTTTCAATGGAGCGGGCGTCAACGGTGACTCGTCTCGATGAAAGGAACCAGACTATCCAAGACCAAGAGCAGTGTTTGGCTGTGGCTGATACCGACCGGTAAATCTAGGACAACGGCCTCAGTCTGGGACTCATGCTTCAGGGCCACAAAGCTCTGAAGGGTTAGCAGTGCGATGAGATGCGATGCAGGATACACATGCAATGCAACAGTCGGCGGGGAGGGATCACAACCCAAAAGGGAAATCGCCGGCCATTGAGTCAACGGTGACATGACCTTCGTTTCGACCAACCCCTGCCACTCCCTCAAGTCCCTGCTCCAAGAAGCAGCCCTATGCGTGGAGCAAATGCAGTGTCGGACTGGTCCATTGGCTGTGGGCCCCACGATATGGTGAGAGGAGGCGTTTGCAGCGGCCAGTACGGAGTACAGGAACAGGAACCAGTTAAGGAGAATTCTCAAGGTTTGCGGCCCTTAGGGGGGTGTAGAAAGTCAAAGAGTTTGGGTTTGATCTAGACAACGTTCAGTTGAGGACAACAGTAACGCTTAACGCTGCGTTTATGAGACGTTGCCATGTCCACTTCTCTTAAAGGATTGAAGGATGTCCTTAGGTAGATCATGTCCTAATTCCGCCACCGGTGTTTATTTGCTACTCGAAGGGTCTTGGGACGACAATGCAGGTTTCGGTTGATTATTGACTTGTCAAGTCTCCCAACCAACAAAACCTCGCAATCCATTCCAGGAATGATAAACCAAAACAATTAAAGGTTTACTCAATTGAAGTTCGAGACTCCAAGTTCCTGTCTGGTAGATGCAGTCAAAGGGGGTTGCAGAGAGGCTGCGCAGCGCCATCGCAAGGCACAGGGCACAGCCGTCAAAAAGAGGGCTGAGGTGGAGGGTGGAAATGCATCAACTCTAGAACTGCGCTGCAACACTGAAGCCATTCTCGTCAATCAGAGACCAGACAAACGGCCATCCCAGTAGACACTACTGTGCTAGTAGAAAGCTAGGATGTCGGGAGATGGCCACACGAGGATCATTCGGAGGAGAGGCAAAAAGCATTGAACAGCAGGAAAACCGCACTTGCTAGACTTGCTGTGTCGCTGACATTTCAACAGTCACGGACCACCACAGAGATGTGAGTTGGGCCGACGGGGCTTGTCGATCCCTGCAGGACTCTCTACAAGGCGTTTTTCGATAGGATAGGTTCATGACAATGGTTGTACCATTTCTGAGAAACCAGCAACGATCCGACGTCATCCGCAATTCAGTAGCACAATCAAACAACACCATTTTCTCTTTCCCCCTTGCGTCTCGGTTCGGGATCGTGACCTTCAATGTTTGGATTCGGGTTGGTTCAAAACAAGAGCTTGTTTGTATGAAACCCAAAAATGGAGACAGCCATCATGTCTCGGTTGATAGTAAGCAGAGGGCCACGACAGTCAGTACGCAATTATGGTGTTTCTGGCCCCCAAATGTTCTGAAGTTCTGCTTGGCTTCTCCTTCTCTAGAGCAATAACAGGCCTGGGAATTCTTCTGCCTCACCGCACCGTTGCGCCGGGGAGAGAGAACTGGATGATGATCAATAGACCACAAAGGTTCGGGTTCTAAATCATTAGCAAAAGAGGGTGCGGGAGCAAGAAGCGTCGGATCTGGCGGAGTTTGTGGGGATACAAGCAGGTTGTTTATCATAGTCGAGGTACCCGAGGCCGTAAGCCCGGAGTCGAATCCGTTGCGGCTCTGCGCGGAAATTAGAGCGAGGTTTTGGTGGAAAGTACACTGAGAATGGCTGGCAATAACGGTTGACACCTTTCGTTTTTTGTTAGCGATAGCGGTACTCTTCAGGGCATCGTCTTATCAATTTCAACCTCGTGCAGGGGGGGCTCCTCCTCCGCACAGACTACGCCTCGCCCGCCGCTCAACGCTAATCCCAATTAACTCTATTCTCCACTCTTTTTAGGCAGACGTCCATGGGCTGAGTCTGAGGAGAGGAGACCTGAGTTATCCGGGTCCAGTTCCAGTTGGTTTCTAAGCATTAACCTCGTCCAAAGACTCGCCAAATCCATCCAATTTCGCCCTCTTTCTCTCCTCAACCATCAATCAATCTCACCTTCTCATTTTCTCACCTCCTCTGTTACCCAAAAGCCGCCAGCCAGCATCAGCATCTCGCTTGCCCCCGGCCACTTTCTCCCATCAATTCGCACACCCTGCTGACCCCAGAAGCGCACACCCCCCTCGGTCAACCCTCATATACCCTTTTCCGCCCCGTCCTCTTCTTTCCTCCAGTTCCACCCGCCTTTCGCATCGCCGACATTCAGCGTTCTGCGTTTCAATCATCAATACCTTCCTTACGTCTCTCGTCTCGCTAAACATTGCTCTTCGAGTCTCGCCGAGTCGTCTTATCGCCTGAGGAACATACCATTCAATTCAAGGCATCCATCGCTCAGCTTCCTTGTCGTTTTATCGTCCTGCGCCACCTCCACCGCATTGGTTTCTAAGCAAAGGTCAATCAACATCTGGATACATCTTCCATCTTTGATCCGGTACGGTTCACTATTTTATCTCGTCTTGATATCTCGTATCGTCACTTGGACTTCATCTCGTTCTCGAATTTCCCTGGTTCTTCACTTTCAACTGTCGGTATTGGCCAATCACCCCGTATCCCGATCTGGCCTTGATCAACATCTAGGCCTTTGCATCTTGGGTGTGGGAGTTAGGAATTTCGACTGTGACTCACCTCCCCGTCCTTCACTACCAAGCACTTGCTTGCATCAAAGGTCAAGCTCTTGAACTAACGGGACTCCCCCGGCTTAGCTTCAGGACACCTGTGGCCAACACTCGACTTCTTTTTACTTCATACCCACCTTACGTCTAAGCCATGTCCTTCTCCCACCCTCGTCGAAGGACTCCGGTGACTCGCCCGGACAGCGACACCGACAATGTCTTGTCCCTTAAGAACAACTCTACCCTCCGTAAGGGTGCGACCTTTCACTCTCCTACTTCATCACCTTCGACTCTGGACCTCACATTTGTCCCTCCCACTCTCCCTAGAGCTCAGTCCCATCTGGATGATGTTGTCGATGCCAACCGTCGACGTGTGGCCTTGACTCTAAACGACATTGACGAGGCTCTGGCTAAGACCAACGAGCTCTCTCTGTCGCCAAAGCTCAAGATCAAGACCCTCCGAGACACCAGTCTCCCCATCCCTCGCGGCTTCCTCGAGGGACCTATCGTGGACCCCAAGATGGTTAAGGAAGAGAGGCGTGTGTTGCGCCCGCGCTCTGCTCGCCACTCCCGGCACCATGAGTCTGATAGCGGTTTGGGTACGTCGGTGGCTACCACAAACGAGAAGCAGGGTGCAGTCACTTCCTCAAAGAAGGAGACAAAGGTGCAAACACGATGCATCACAAGATCTGCTGCTGCTGCTGCTGAGAATCTTCCATCCCTGCGACCCAGAGCTGTCAACCGCATTCACGAGCACACTTTGCGCCCTTTGTTGTCCAAGCCAACTCTTAAGGAGTTTGAGCCCATTGTTCTTGACATTCCTAGACGGATTCAGTCAAAGGAAATTATTTGCTTGCGAGATCTTGAGAAGACCTTGATCTTTATGGCACCGGTAAGTCAGCTTCTAACTGATAATGGCGTTTGGGGAAATACTTATCGGATGTTGTGTTTGAAGGAGAAGACCAAGTCAGCCGCCTTGTACCTGGATTTCTGCCTTACGTCTGTCCGATGCATTCAAGCGACCGTCGAATATCTCAGCGACCGCGAACAAATCCGACCAGCTGACCGGCCTTACACTAACGGATACTTTCTCGACTTGAAGGACCAGATTTTGCAATACGGAAAACAACTTGCCGCTAAGAACAGCGGTGACGAAATGGATATCGACGCGTATGTACCCAGCTTTGTTCCATTGGACTACCAAACTAACTCTCCCCGAAGATCTGACGAGATCAAGCTGATTGGTGGTCTCGCTGAGAACGGCCGCCCTGCTGAGCTCGTCCGCGTCCGCAAGGACGGTACTTATATTTCTCTGGAGACTGGTAAGCCTGTCGCAGTTGACGACGACTCGCCCGTCGCGATGAAGCGATCCCTGAGCCAGCAGCTGGAGGATGAGGAGGAGATCCAGCGATCCATGGCTCGCCGTAAGAAGAACGCTTCTCCTGAAGAGCTGGCTCCTAAGAAATGCCGTGAGCCCGGCTGCAACAAGGAGTTCAAGCGTCCTTGCGACCTCACCAAGCACGAGAAGACTCACTCTCGCCCCTGGAAGTGCCCTGTCCCAACTTGCAAGTACCACAACTACGGCTGGCCCACCGAGAAGGAGATGGACCGCCACCACAACGACAAGCACTCTGACGCCCCTGCCATGTACGAGTGCATGTTTAAGCCTTGCCCTTATAAGTCAAAGCGTGAATCAAACTGCAAGCAACACATGGAGAAGGCTCACGGCTGGACCTATGTGCGAACCAAGACGAACGGCAAGAAGTTGCCTTCAATCAACGGCAGCGTTCAGCAGCAAACTCCTCCTCTGGGCAACATGTCAACACCCTCCTCAACCGAATACAACGGTGTGCCCACTCCTCCTCAAAATGACGTGACCCAATTCATGGGCAATGATTTCCCTCTCTACCCCACCGATTCTGACTGGATGTCGATCAACAATATCCCCGCTGAGACACTGCATCTGGATATGGGTCTTGACTCGACTTCGCCTGCTTCAGCTAGTTCCTACGAGCAGTACGCGCCATACCAGAACGGTTCAGCCTTCATCATCTCTGACGAGGAACTTTACGCTGCCCGCGTGCAGCTTCCAGCTCAGCTCCCTACCCCTGAGCAAGCTATGATGTACACCAACCCCAAGATGATGCAACAACAACTCCCCATGTACCAGCATGCCCCACAGCAGATTCCTGTTCAGGCCGCTGCACCTCACTTCTCACCAACCGGCCAAGAAACTGCAATGCTTTACACTCCCAACTCTTTACGAGACGTTGATGAGGGATTTGACGACTCCTTTGGTGGAGATGGTATGGACGGAATGGACTTTCCCCTTTTCCCCACTGATAACGGCATGGTAAAGACCAATGACTTCCAGCCGCTCTTTGGTGAAATTCCCAGCGCCAACTTGGGATTCTCCCAGAACTCCCAGGATCTCTTCCAGATGGACTGGTCAAACGTTGATTTCACGCAGAACCTCTCGGACTAGGGAATCGATGGTCTGCCGTGAAGTTCGAAGAAGAACTATGAGTAAAGAGGCACTTACTCAAAATTGTATAATGTTCCCCGATAAAATTGCCAACCATTTGTTGGTTTGATGAGACACGACATATTTATAGGCCACCCAGTGCGGGATTGGGTCTTTTCATGTATTGCAGATTTTTTGTTTATTTGCTTGGAACTTGATTCGGTCTTTGAGGTCGAGAAGGAAAGGGCCTTTAGAGCCGCCAGCCAGTATGGTAATGGAGGATAGTTATCCGTATCAGCGGCCAGATTGGGTACCAGGAAGCTCGACGCTATCGCATCACACTTCAGAGTGCAGTTTGATTCAGCAGGAATTGGTTTAGCTGGTATAGAGTTCGCCCCTCTTTCCTGTTTTTTTGGGATAGAAATAAACCCATATCAAGTACAATAGCTTTTCCATAAGTGATGTTAAAAGTTGTATATTATGCATTCTGAAATACTTAGGTGTAATAGGATGTGCCGTAACTTTAGTTGTTAAAGTGACAGATTATCCATTCATCTATTACTAGCATAACATCGAGCTTCAGACGAGATGGTTTCTTACGGATTCCTACGTAATTGATATTGCCGTCTCGACTTTAAGTATAGCAACTATCTAAACAACCTATGTTTCTATATCAAACCGGCGACAGATGCCATAGCCCATAAATGCATGAAAACTCAAGACTCAAACCTCAGCTATTTAATATCCTCAGGTGCATGATCGTGTAGTGCAGGGTAACCTTATTTTAGAGTGGACCCACGATATTTCGCTTCCTGACGGTGGATGAAACTTGCCCCAAGCTGCCTACTTCAACCGCGTCTCTCAACCTGCGACGCGCAAAATGTGCGGAATTCATGCTACAATCGCTGTGAGCCCCGACCATAACATTTCACCGGAGCTAGAACGATGTCTTGCCAACAGAGGACCTGATCACACTGGGACTGTGGAGACGCAGCTCGATGGCGTTGATGGCCTCTTTTTGACCTTTACGTCAACTGTCCTGTCGCTCAGAGGTGATCATGTCACGAAGCAGCCGCTCGTGGATGCTGCCACTGGATCTGTTCTATGCTGGAATGGAGAGGCGTGGGGCATACGAGGAGAGCCTGTGAAGGGCAATGACGGCGAAGCTGTGCTGGCCTTGCTGGCTGAAGCAAGCCGTGATGCAGGAGATGTTATGGATGTCTTACGAGCTATCGAAGGGCCATTTGCATTCATCTACCTAGACAAACCTGCCAAGCGGCTTTACTACGGACGCGATCGACTAGGCCGTCGGTCGTTACTTGTCAAGAATGGGGTTCCCTTTGTTCTATCAAGCATTGCTGAGATACCGGTCGATGGATGGTCCGAGGTCGAAGCTAATGGGTGCTATACTCTGGATCTATCTGGAGGAGATATGTCCAGTGGAATGGTACCAGAGCGGCATGATTGGACTGCTGATACTTCCTTGGTGAGTTATGCGTGAGTATGACCCCGAAAAGCCTACTACTTACGTCCTCAGGTATCGAGTATTGGAGTTTTCAACGATGAAGTTCCACAGCAGAGTTTTGCTCTTGGGCCAGATTCCAAATCTGTGAAGGAGCTGCATTCACGCTTAGTGGATTCTCTCCAACTACGAGTTTTGGAAGTCCCGCTACCTCCAAATGCTACACCAACGGATGCGCGAGTTGCAGTGCTCTTCTCTGGCGGCCTTGACTGTACGGTGCTTGCACGGCTATCTCACGATATGATTCCCTCAGACCAGTGCATTGACTTGATCAATGTGGCGTTTGAGAATCCTAGGATAGCGGGGCAGTTTCCGAACCTATCTCGAGATGAGCTCTATGAGAAGTGCCCGGATCGAATGACAGGGAGGAATGCATTCGCTGAGCTCGGTCGTGTTTGCCCAGACAGAAAATGGCGGTTTGTGACGGTAAGTTAAGATTGGATATGGTGGGGAATTTGCTGCTGACAGAAGTAGGTAAACGTTCCTTACGCTGAGAACATCGAGCACCGTGCTGAAATCGTCCGTCTTATCTATCCTCACAATACCGAGATGGACCTGTCGATCGCATGTGCTTTGTACTTTGCCGCAAGAGGTCAAGGACTTGGCGAAACGACGGCAGAGCCAACACCGCAGCCATACAGCACGACAGCACGAGTGTTGCTGTCCGGCCTAGGGGCCGACGAACTGTTTGGCGGATACGGTCGACATGGCGTGGCGTACACACAGCGTGGCTACGAAGGAGTTGTCAAGGAGCTGAAGCTTGATGTAAGTCGGCTTGGGCAGAGAAATCTCGGCCGAGACGACCGGGCCATGGCGCACTGGGGCCGGGAAGTCAGATTTCCATATCTAGACGAGCGGTTTGTCAAATGGGCGATCGAATCTCCTGTGTGGGACAAGTGCGATTTCGAGACACCTGGTGGTGAAGGGAACCTTGATGCGGAGAAGAGGGTCCTGCGACTGGTAGCGCAGTCACTCGGGATGAGCTCTGTTTCACGGGAGAAGAAGCGGGCTGTAAGTGGTGACCTGGTCCTTGTGTTTGTGGTTTTTTTTGCTAATTCGGTGTTGTAGATACAGTTTGGCGCGAGAACGGCCAAGATGGAGAGCGGAAAGGTCAAAGGGACGACGCTGCTTTCGATGTGATGTGATATTCCGGTCAAGTGACTGCGATGCAAGTGAGCTCAGCAGTGATGATTCTTCAGATACTTCTGAGACATATGCAACCATGGGCCGAACGCTGGCTGGATGATTGTGTGTTTGCAGTAGCATATTTCATTATCGGCTATCTACTGCTAACCCCCTCTTTCCGGTCGTGTTTATATGCATGGATCATGTCAATGAAGTTGTAAAGGCAAGTCTGAGCTGAGTATGGATCGAGATTGAGGTTTCAAGCTGTGATGATAAAATGCAGAAGAAAGTGGCAAAAGAGAGCCAGTTCAGATAGAATACAAATAGATAGACAGACAATGGCATGATTCTATGACCCTTGAAGAATGATGCAAGAGAGGATTTTACCCCTGCGACGTCGTCTGAGCTGAGACTGTTGCGTGTGGTAGCATTTAGATAAGGGAGGCAGCCTGGCAGCCCAAAGAAGAAGCACAACCCCTGCTATTCCCAGTGCTCCCGTCAAAAGACTTCAGGCTTTGTTACGGATACTAAGAGTGACCAGACAGAGCCTCAGCCTATGAACCCGCTATCTTTTCCCTTATGAAACAAACACAACCTCCAATGGCCTTCTGCCTTTTGCCTTTTGCCGCTGATGCCATGTTTGCCGTCTGCCAAGAGTCCACCTGAAGAGTGAAGAGTTTAGAGAAGCATTCCATCATTTCCAGCGAAGAAATCCGGTGAAAGATACCAAATTTAGCCAAACATCCACTGTTTTCTGGTGACGGTGACCAACTGAAAGCAGAATCGGCCTTGTAGTGCGACGTGCCCCTGCATATTTGGCCCGCGTTCAGGCCCTTTCAGCGGTCATCGATACGATGATGTGACCCCTTGCTTTCTGCATTGAATGCTCGGCGCGCGCTTCCGAATGGGAAAAAAACGGGGAGGAATGGATGGATGGAAGGGATGTTCTTTTTCTTTGGACTGGCGCGCGCCAAAGGACGGGAAAACTCCAAAGCGAATGGAGGCGAATGAATCTCTTCCTTTCTTTTATTTGGAATGATTCTCTCTCTGTTTTTGGAATTTGTTTCTCTCTTGTCTCTCTTTATTCTTTGATCAATTAAAGTTATTTTATATTCTGTCTTTTTTCCTTATTGTTCCTTTTATTATAGTTGATCTATTCATTCTTTATTTCCTTATTCACTCTCTCTAACAATTGCGATACAAAAAGAATCAATCGTCATTCTTTCTATTCACCAGCCACGACAACAACCCATTGTTATCTTCCATATTATTATACTTCTTCTCGCTGTAACCGTTCTTCATGCTTAACCAGTCCATTGAGGCCAGGGAGCAGTCCTACTCGACATTTACCACGTCATCGAGCCCTTCATCGACCGGCTTCAACTCAACATCTTCATCTTCCTCCTCCTCTTCCTCTTCCTCATTTCTCAACCCCGACGACGACAACATGCGCAAGGGAACTCGCCCGCCTCCGCTGAACCTCAGCATCGTCCCTAGACCGAGATCTCTACCGCGACTATCCACCACGCCACTCGCCAAGGAACTCACCCCTCTCCTTACACCTCTACCTGAGGAAGTTGAGGAGCCGTGTGGACCTGTGTTGCGAGCTGTGCGGATCGCGGTGGATTTTATGCAGATTGTCTCATGTCTGCTTGTCATTTTGATGCTGGCCATCTTTCTTGTTTCATATACTGGAGCCGCAGTTTCCAGCCATGGGTATGTACCTTATATGTGTATCACAAAAGTATAACACGGAGAAAAAAAACTAACATGGGGTTTCACAGCATCAGGGCAATTATACTCATCGTGGCTCTTAGCTGCGATATTGGTCTTGGCATGTGGTCCATCGTCCACCACGACAGACAATGGTCTGGCCCGGCCGTCCTGCTCCGAATATTCACAGCATTAGTGCTCGTCGGCAGTTTAATATCCATTGTTGTAATGGACAGGGTCTTTCCAGCAGACTACACATACTGGGGTCTACCCCTATCACAATCGGGCGCGCTCGTTCTGGGTCTCCTCTCTGCCATTCTGTAAGTGACCTCCCAGTCTTAGGAGAGTACCATATACTAACCATCATCACAGGGGATGGGATGTCGTTCACTTTGTGCTATCCCAGCGCATCACCGAATGCTGGGGCCGAGTGTGCTCCTGGTTGCAGCAGCAGAAGCTCCGACGGAACATCATGTCGAACCGGGGACACAGACGCAGACGAAGCGGACCCTGGTGGTTTAGCTCTCGACAGAGGCAGACGGCCATGGAGAAGAGAGGCTGGATCTGCGTCTCATGAGTTATGACCTATTTCTTATTGTCGAAGGAGATAAAGGGTGAAACTTGAACTTGATAAAAAAAGAAAAGAAAAGAAAAGGGATAAGGATTGAAAGATTGGGTAATACATACCTTTATCTTGTATCCTGTATGTCTGCAGCGTCCATAATAGCTGGGGCAATATAGCAGATGTATAAAAGTGGATGTAATGTTTGTCTTTGTGTCGTTAGAATGGCACGGGCAAAGGGAGCGAATACTTTGGCATAGACCACAACTTATGAATAAAATTTCTCAGCTTAGCTTTGATTGCTCTTAAGATGACGTGATGTGATATTGGGTATACAAATGGTTATTGGTGAGTGAGGAGTCCATGTGAGTGAGTGTATTATTCTATTAACATATTTATCGTTGTCAGATATCTACTCGTAGTAGTCCCATGAACTCATGGCTTCCAACTCACACTCCCACAATATCATAATATGTTTTCACCGTTGAATACCTATTTAGACTAACAGTTGAATACTGTTCTTGTTCTACCCTAAATGATTAATTATCTCTACGAACTCGAGTGTCTCATAAATAAAGGATAGGGTAAACTCAAAAGCTCAACATATCAAAGGCACCAAGAGCGTGCTCAGATAACAAGAACCCACCGTGTGCTAAGACCTTCTCAACGCCCAATCATATATCTTTATTGAAAGTCTAAGTAAAATTTCAACTCAATTAGTTATATGAGCCTTTGCCTCGAGATGATAAAAACTCGACCGCTTCTCAGTAACTATTAGCTCTATGACGCTGCTTGTCAGTCTGAGTCCGAATTATTGCGGTTGCACGGGGATGTCCGAGCACTGGACTCTTGTGCTAAGATGTGGAAACAAGCGTGAATAAGGCCTATTTGAAATTGTGCTGTGGATGCCAATAGTTTACTATCTCGCGATGGAGTCATAAGACCCTCATGCTGGAGATCATGACTAAACTATCCGTATCCAAGACCACACACAGCACAGCCCAGTCCAACTTGGTCAGTGCCATCTTCAGCAGCCTTCGCCTAAATGTTTTTCTCGTCGGTTCGTATGTGCGCTGAAGAAACAAGAGAAACCTTAACGCTATGGGCACATTGAAACAAAAGAAAACATCAACAAGGATGGTCCATGCTAAGCACCTAAGCTTCCTAAGTTGGAAACAATAGACCACCTGCGTCCTGCGATAGCTGAAGTCATCACCGTCACCACCAAAAAACACACACAGACACAAAAAGAGTCACCGTGCATTGAGCCGCTATAATATACTTAGGCTACCAACGCCTGAAACCATGCAGCCACGAGGGACCTGGCATGGGAAATATTTTCCGCAAGTTTGATTCTTGGTCTTGATATCAAGCTAGAAGGAAGAGAAAATAGACTGTGCCTAGACTTTCGATAACTGTGGTTTAGTGATCCACTAAGCTACCAGGCAGCCCCAGCTGTACCTGAACGAACGACTCAGATGGTGGCGAGCTCAGGGGGAAAGAGAGAGCTTGGACAGCTGTTAGCGGTGCGGTGAGATCTTTAAACAAGAGCAGGTTATTGTAGACCATAGCTTTGTAAGGTAAGTAAACCGAGACAATGGAGACTTGATCGTATCAACTCTTACTATTATATCGCAGGCGAAGTGTTCGAAAACCCCAAGTTAGCCTGAGTAGCTGAAGATGCAGGGAAGAAAGGAAAAAACATGTCGATCTGCCGAAGCCCGAAGCTCGGCAAATGCCAATCTCGTCCAAAACTCCACCATCTCCACCTCCACAGCTGAAGAACTGCCCCCTTGTAAACCTCCGATATAGAGCTGCATGATGTAGATTATATTCCCCCCACAGCTCAAAATAACACACTCTAAACAACTCACCCACCACACTAAACAAACCCAACTCAGGTACACTCTCTCTCCAAGGTCATCCCTTGGAAAAAGAAAAACCCACCTAAAATCACGAGTCTAAAAAAAACAACAACCCGACTCTCAGCTGTCCTGCATCGTCAGGCCTGAAACAGCCACCATCTCTGCCCTGGTTAAATTAAACAACAACGCCTCAACGTTACTTAGCAGCGAACTTACCATATCGGGTAAAGTCTGTGGACTGATTTGCTCATGAGCCACTTGCGGCCCGAGAAATGAAACATTGTGCCTGCATGTTCTTCTTTCACCCTGGGGGGGGGAGACAGAGATATTTCCCGACTTCCGATGGAGCCGAACGAAGTCTTTGCTTGTGACTGACAGCGATGATCTCTGTGATCATTGCCAGGGGCAAGATGATCGTGGAGCTAAGTTGTGTTTAGTCAGTGAGTGTTGGCAGAGAGTTGGATGTTGTGATTGCTTCATTATGTGAACTTCAGTCTGTATATCTAAATGTCCAAGATCTCCAGTAGACCAAACCTTGATTACTCCCCCTTACGATACCCTCACCATATCTATTACAAGAAAATTTACCTTGGACTTAGCACAATGCTCATTCAACAGCCCGCAGCCACATGTTGCAGGTCAGTCCCAAAACGACATCCAGATCGTAATTCGCCCAACACCAACACCAACACCAACACCAACACCAACACGAGCCTGTGCTTTGTCCTTCTCCAAAAAAAAAGTCTCGCCATCCTAGTCCTGGTTAGCACCTCCCGAGCATACCCGTTCAACTCTAAGCTCCAACATCTAGACCTCACTTGTGCTTGGACCTCCAGGGCACTATCACCATCACCGCTGGGCTCGCCTGACCCGCGCAGGACTAGCAGGGAGAAGCGACATTGAGGAACTTCGGCAAGTCTAAAGTGTTTTTTTCTTAGATGGGCGACTTTGTTAGAGGCGATGTGATAAAAATATTCTTAGACTTCATGGACTGTACGAGACGTTGTTGGCTATATAAGATGGCCTCGATAACCCGTATTGTTCAGACTTTCCCATCAGCATCAACTCTCTCTTCTTTCAACCTCTTGACACATTCACTTCCAAAGCCTTCAAGGCCTAGTTTGACACTCTTTCAACTTACTCTCACTCTTTGAAACAGCACATTCGCTTTACATCTCTCACACATACACATAACTTCTCAGTTACAACAGCAAACCACCAAGATGTACTTCTCCAACTTCATCGTCACCCTGGCCTCGATGGCCTCGATGGCTTCTGCCATCCCCGCCCCTGATGCCGTCCTCGACACCACCTCCAGCATCTCCCCCAGCGACTTCACCATCCGCTCCGACTCTGCCTCCACCCTCGAGGCCCGCACCAGCTTCTCTTGCCCCGGCGCCATGTCCTACTGCCCCTGGACAAAGGCCTGCTCGTGCCCTCCCGGCCAGTCCTGGGACGGCAGAGCCAAGCAGTGCACTGGCAAGAAGGCAACTGGCTGCTACCCCAAGCCCAGCACCAACGTCTACGCCGACGCTGGTGTTGATGTCCAGCTCGGCACTTACTGCGCTGCTTCTCCTTACAAGATCGTCAAGTACAACACCAAGCACGCCTACTGCCAGGCCAGCCTCCAGAACACTGTCTTCGTCGCCCCGCTCTCCATCGATGCTGAGATCGGTCTCTACGCCGGCAAGGCCATCAACGTCAAGGGCCAGGTGAGCGCCAACCTCAAGAGCACCTGCGGAGGTCTCGCCGGTCTCTACCTCGAGAGCTCCGTCGACGCCGTCGCCCTCTTCAACACCAAGCAGTACGGATACGCTGTCCGCCCCGGTAGCGTCACCGGCGGTCTCTCCTACGCCGTTGTCGACTTCGTCAAGAGCCTCACCTGCATGCTCGGCCTCGGTAACTGCCAGGTCTACGACTGTGTCTCCTACTGCTCCAAGGGCTGCAAGAACTACATCGATGTCCGCGGCAGCGTCGGTGGCTACGTCAACGGTCTTGCTGGTTTCTGCGTCGCCAAGGACACCGTCCTCTTCATCAACAAGGTCGGCGCCTGTGCCTCTGTCAAGATCGCCGGTCTTATCAAGATCGTTGGCAGCATCCACGTCGGCCTCAAGGGTCTCTTCAACTGTGGCTGCTAAGCGACCAACAACGACATGGACGAATGGATTGGGTATTAATGGTATAATTTTTAATGGCTGGAGGAAGTATGAAAACGTGGATATTTGTTTTGATTATGGGGTTGCCGGATAATCCCATTCGTCCACTAGTCTGCACATGATATGTTTGTGTCTCTAACATCTTATTTAAATAATTGTCATACGATAATGCTACATAGTGGAATCAAACGATATTCTCTTACTTTTGGGTTCAAGCTCAGTGATATTAATTACAAAATAGTTCAATTGTGACTCTTGACAAGACCAAGTCGATTATAAAGTTACTTTCCTTTCATGACTCCTATGTTTACATGGACTGCTTGACCTATGATGAATCAAAAAGCAGACTACCAAAGAAACACCTAAGTAAAGCTCCTACAAACCTCCTATCAAGCACCCACAGGCTCCATAATCTGTCGCCCCGCCCCGTCTACCAAAAAATGGCTGAACGATTCTTCATCATTCTCATCCATGAGAAATAACCTGTCTAATGTCTCAGGAGGTAGTTTCGAGTACATACCCTCTCCAGCCTTTGCCCATGTTGGTGGCAAGACATGCACATCATCCTCCTCTGGCGCACTTGTAATCACCTCAATAACGCGAGTGCGCTTGAGTATCTTCTTCGTAGTCTTTTGCCTGGGCTTGATTGATTTGTTGTGGAGCACATGGCCATGTCGGGGTTTTTCATCGTGCTTTGAAACCTTTGCAGCGCGAGAGGTGTTTAAGAATTGACCATCCCATTCTGGCGAATCAAATATCGGTAGATCAGGATGTCGCTTCGAGACAGACACGAGGACGTCGACAAGCAGGTTTGGCTTCAATTGATCACATAAGGACAGAATGTTAAGCAGATCCGTCTTTGACATGGAGTCAAAGTAGTCAGCTCGCTACTGGGGTATCAGCCATCATGTCCTGTAAGATTTTCATAGCATAGTACTTACCGTAGAGTCCGAAGCCCGGCCGGGGCCAAAACCTACAATGCTAGGCTTTGCAGGAACAATGCCTCTGGGAAGGGTAGATAGCCGTTTTTGGCGAAGACGATCGATCTCATGTTGCCGTTGTTGACTGACTTTGCCTCTGAGTCTGATCGCCTGTTCTCGACCTGCAGTGCATGCTGCACATGTGAAGTTTGAAGTAGTCGTGGTCTCGTTATTGACCAGGGGAGAATGACATTGCTGATGCCAGGATGCGAGGCATCGAATGCATGCAACCAAAGGACCGATCTGAGCGGTTTCATTGCATTTCGAACATCGAGCTTCTTGTCCTATGCGTTGTGTCTCAAGACTAGCTTGCTGATTAGGCGAGGGACCCTTCCATGGAAAATGAATTGTGCTCTGATTGAAATCGATGACTTCGGATGCATTTTCTCGCTTTCGTTTTATACCCGCAGTGAGAGAATCTGCCGATATCGATTGACTCTGATTGGTTGGTGTAGGTATTGACAAGGTATCTTTCAAGGCTGTGACAGAGATTTCCTCAGAGCTCTGATTGTTGACTGCATGAGAGTTTCTGTTCAGGCGGTCTAAGATGGCTGAGGCTTCTGATGAGAACTGAGGTGTATATGAGGGCTGTTTCCGGGTTGGTGGTAGAGATGAATTGACGTTTGGGACAGCTTCGTCTTCCATAATGACATCAATACCAATCGTATTTGAGTCTCGAACGCGTATTTGATCAGTAATTTGGTCCATCGTTCGTGAGTCCCTCGCTTTTTCAAAGAGCTTGGTCTGTTAGTGGCCAAATTGTGAGTCGACGTCAAAGCCTGAGACTGTAGCAAAGTGTCTGGCTTCCAAAACTGTGAGAATGGCCGAAAGATTGAGAGATTGAACTCATTCAATGCCAATTGTATGTACAATAAGGATTATTTGAGGTCGCTGTGTCAGGATTGGCTATTGTTGAGAATTTAATCAGGAGATTGACATGGTTCAACGTGAGATGTTAGATAGGATGAGTGGCAAGCGCGGTCACGTGAAGCCCATTCATTAAGGCAAGTACCACTCGATGTGCCATTGACTTCGTTCACAGGACATTGCCAAGGTAAAAGAATTGAAAAAATATGTAATGTTATTTCTTTGTAATGCATGATTTATTCTATCCTACGATGCCCTTTTCTCTTAGCGCATTAACGTCAGCTTCACTCAAACCAAGATGCTCCTGCAGCACTTCATTCGTGTGCTGTCCGAGCATGGGCGGCGCGCTACGAATCGTAGGAGGAGTTTCTGACAGTTTTATAGGCGTGTTGACCATCTTTAGGGGACCGCACTCATCGTGTTCCATCTCGATCACCATGTTGCGGGCTTTTGTGTGTGCGTGGTTGAGCGTTCCTTGGACGTCGTTAATGGCAGCGTAGGGCATGCCCTTGCCCTCAAAGACATCGAGCCATTCCTGTGTTGTCTTGAGTTTTGTGACGGCCTCAATCTTTGCTTCTAGATCGTCGCGGTTGGTGACTCTGTCGGCGTTGGTCTTGTAGCGTGCGTCGTCTTTCCACTGGGGTTGGCCTATGCCATCGCAGAGGACGCCAAATAGACGATCGTTGCCTCCGCCAAAGAGAATACCTCCATCCTTGGTCTCAAAAGACTTGTATGGCACAATTGAAGCTTCTAAAGTTAGTGTCAAAACTTCCCAATTCGGAGCGTAAGACTTACGATGAGCTGTGCCCCAACGGCCAGAATCCTTCTTTCCACTAACTAAACAGCTACTGGCAATGTTGGCCAATGTCGCTGTTTGACAATCACTCAACGCGACATCGATGTGCTGACCCTTGCCCGACTTGGCTCGTCCAAGGAGCGCAGCCATGACACTGTTGCTGGTATAGAGACCAGTTGTCAAGTCTGTTACTGCAACTCCGACCTTTACTGGTGGACCGTCTCGCTCTCCAGTGATGTGCATCAGACCAAATTCAGCTTCTACCATAACGTCATAACCAGCGCGGTTGGAGTACGGCCCTGTCTGGCCGTATCCTGTGATGGAAGCGTAAATCAGACCTGGATTGATCTTGCGGAGGGTCTCATAGTCCATGGAGTACTTCTTCAGAGTTCCAGGGAGGTAGTTCTCGACAAGGACGTCGCATTTTGCTGCAAGTTTATGGAGAACCTCGATTCCCTCTTTGTGCTGGAAGGATAAGCCGAGGGACTTTTTGTTTCGGTTTGCCTATAGATATTGTAAGACGAGTTTCGGTGTAGATTGCGAGCCTGGAGCTTACACTCAAGAAGTACGCAGACTCTCCAGGACCTTTCGCTGATGATCCGTCCTTGTACTTGGCGTATGGAGGTCCCCATGCTCTAGTGTCATCGCCACGGACAGGATGCTCGATCTTGATCACCTCAGCGCTGCGCATTCGGCCATGTTAAAAACGGCCAGGGCATGTAATTGATGACATTATCAGACTTACCCAAGGTCACCCAAAATCTGAGTACAATATGGCTATGCTAGTTCAGTATTTGTCAATACCATAAAGTGAGAAAGAGACTCACACCGGCCAAAACTCTGGTCATGTCCAGCACGCGAATGCCCTCAAGCGGAAGTCCGGTGCCCACGGCACTGGAATACCGGCGGAGTCCACGTGCACAGCCATTAACAGACCTGGACCTCAAGGATCGAGCAGCAAGTGACAAGCTCATCCTCGCCTAACTCTCAGCTTAGCTTGGCAGGCTGTGCGAGATTAACGATGAAAGTAATTGGACAATTGAGTTGTCAAAACCAAAATATAATAGGATGTAAGTAACTTATTAGATATGTACTTGTGAGAGCGTTTACACCCGTTATCGGAACCGGAAGGGTAGCAACGGGAGTTCGGGACTTGACGTTGTAGCTTGAGCTTTAATAAAGAGCTTCAATGCGGGGAGAAGCACCTCGGCTCTTGAGAGCGACCAATCATTATGGACTCGGTGCCGAGTGGCATTTCGCCGTCTTTAGAGCTTCTCGGCTCCGGCGATTAGCGATCTTCTAGGCGAACCTTGGGTTAATAAACAGATGATTAGTTGGGGGGAATTATATCGGCAATGTAGCTGTTTTGCCGTAGAGATTGATCTGTGGGCTAGTCATAAAGAAGAAGTTATGACGGCTATTCAAGCTGGGGTGGTAATCTATGGCTAGTGTGAGACGAATGATAGATATCGCCAAGAGCCTCTCTGAGTGATTGGCTCCCAATGTAACATTTCATCTTAAATGAATACAACATGTCACGGCTGTTGAGACGGGTTTAAGCCATATTTCAATATTCAACATAAAAACCAATGCGCCATTCCTCTAAGCTGAGCCTGTGCGCTTGCGCCAGTGTCATGCGTCGCATCCTGGGCGCAGCAATGTCGATCAACATACCTCAGCCACAATCACTTACCCAAAGCATTGCGTGAATCCTCAGCCTTCACTGCACTACTGAAAATACCAAAATCTTTCCATTTATTTATTTAGTATTTCATGATAGCTATTCTTGTTTGTCATAACGTCGTGTCCCCTAGTGAACCGTGCAGAAAGCAATTGTCAGTTCAGCGCATCACTCTCAAAGTTGTCTATATCCATGTCTTATATGTTGCCCGATTATAGACTTGGCATAGCCACCGCCAGCTCGTATTTGGCGTCCCATGGAGGACACCAAGTCTTGCTCTTTCGGTGTCGGTGGCTGACCTTTTACAGTCTGGACTCTGGAATAGTGAACAGGATTCTCATCCTTGCTTCCCGACGTCTCATGCTGGTCTTGGCGATCTATTTTCTATCGTTAACCCATGCATAAGAACAAAGGTCTAGAAATCGATTTCTTTTTTCACTACAGGGTGCTCCAAAGATAGATAGAGTTTGAGGCACTGAGGTTACTTGAGGCTAAATCGTTGATTCATCATTATGCAGATTTAAGCTTGTTTGCTTCTACCATAACAGCTATCCCTTGAACCATGAATAACACAACAACCTTCTTACCCTGCCCGGCTCCCAATTATAGAAATTTTGCTCAAGTGCCCTCCATCAAAATACAACCTCCCTATCAGTGCTGCAGTTACGTGGCATGGCATGGCATGGCGCGGCATGTAACCGTCAATCCCCGTCGTTCCTGGGATAATCCATGGCGTTTTGGTTCCCCAGGAATTCCCCCACTCATTCGTGGGATGTCTTGAAAACTTATTATGCCAATGTCTACTGTTGTAGTATTAAAGGAGACGTCTGGTATGTCACTGAACCATTCTACCCATCCTTTCTTTTGTCCTCCTCCTTTCTCTCGTTTTACTACCCTCATCATGCCCTTCCTAAGCTATCTATGCTCGTGGGTAAAACCACGCCAAAGTCAACGAGATGAATCATCTACGACTTCCTTTTGCATTGGCAAGAAGAAGAGGACAAAACCATGTCTTGAGAAGACAGACAAGGAAGATCACCAACGTTCGAGCATTATTCGCAAATCATTACAAAGCCGCGCTTCCTCTCGGGCGACCATGCGACCTGAAGATAATTACGACACAGAGGAGGAAGAGGAAGATCGTGCCACTAGTCTGAGGACCGACTGGAAGGCATACGAAGCAAATATCCAGCGAAATAAGTCAACTCTGATGCGAAGTCATCCTGGAGTCGATCGCGCAAGAATACAGAATCGTGGAGGCCCGTCTCGACCTCCGCCACAATCCTTTGGATCCAGTTCATCGAACCCTTACAGTCCGATTTCTCCAACCTCAACCAACTCAACAACAAGCCCGGCTTCACCAGGAGTTGGAAGGGTGTTTTAATATTCAACCCCAAACCACGACGTACGATGCACGAACCATGAACCATGAAACAGATCACACGACCACACAATCACAGACGACATATACGTCACATCTACTTGACACATATTGCTTAAGGACCGGAGTTGTATATACCAAGGCGTTCGCGGTGTTAAAAGACGGGGGAGCATCTTCGGCATGTTAGGGGCATAATGCAGATCGAAGCCTTTTTATTTAGATACCTTTTTAATCATAAGACTATAACATAATCTATATCTTTCAGGCGCCAATCTCGTTCGTGACCTTGACAAACTTCTCCCACTGTCTCCAGGCCTCACCGCTCTTGAGAGCCCAGCGAGCCCTTCGCACACCCTCCTTCCAGCGCTGTCCGCCAGGACCACGCTCGGTGATGACCTTGCCATCGTCACCCTCACCCATGTTGCTGGTATCAGCCTCGCAGATCCCCGATGTAACGAGGAGAGCGGCAGTGTTGAGAAGAACAAACTCAAGAATGGGATCGTCGTCAGGAATCTCGTTGTGCAAGATCCGAGATAGAATCTCTGCGTTCTCGGAGGGTTCCTTGCCGGACGACACTGTGTCCAAGGGGTGAGTGCTTAGACCAAAGTCACTGGGATGCACGGTGAAGTGCTCAACCTCGAGCTTTCCAGGGCTTGTCTCGTTCACCTTCCAGCACAAAGTCTTCCCAGCACAGCTGACTTCGTCGAGCTCCTCTTCACCGCAGATGATGAGAGCCTTCTTGAAGCCAGCCATGCACAGGGCCTCGGCAAAGGCAGGGCCGAGATCCCTTCTGCCAACACCAATGACACGGGCCTCGAGAACATCCTCAACAGGGTTGGCCAGAGGACCTAGGTTGTTGAAGACCGTCCTCCAGGGAAGCTGCTTGCGGATGGGCGCGACGTATCGCATGCCGGTGTGGAACACGGGGGCAAACAGAAAAGTGTAGTTGGTTTCAGAGTACGCCTTGACCAAGGTGTCTGGGCGAACGGCGCTGATGATGGGAGGCTGGGGCTTCATGCAGGCGACCAAGTCAGCGCTGCCAGACTTTGAGGTGCTGGCTTTGTTGCCGTGCTTGGAGACCATGAGCAAGGCTGAGGCTAGGATGGAAGAGGTAGTGCTGATGTTGAAGGTGTCATGGCCATCACCTCCAGTTCCAACAATATCACACTGCAGGGATTTAGTCATCGTTAGATATCTTGGAAGCCGATGAAGGACTTACCAAACCACCTCCGTAGTTTCCTTCTTTCCGTCCTCTTCGCTCAATCACTTGCCTGAGCTCCTCTACAGGGATGGGTGCAGCGGCCTCGCGCATGACTCGGGCACACTCAGCCAGGACATCTGCTCTGAAATCAAGCTTGGTGAAATGCAGAGCCATGAGAAGAGAGGCCGTTTGAGCCTCAGTGACCTGATTTGTGAAGAAGTGAGAGATGGCCTCGGCGATCTCCTGGGGAGAGACGCCAGTCTCGTCAGGCCAGAGCTTGGTGAGAAGAGGCTTGATATTGACAGGTGGAAGGGCATTTTGCCCACTATCTTGAGATTGAGATGCCATCTTGTTAATTTTCTGAATCGATAGTGGTGAAATGACAGAGAATGGTGTTGGAAAGAGACAGAGTGAGAATTGATCGGGGTCTTCCTCTTCTTTGTTTAATGCTTGAATGTTTGTTCTATTGACTCAACCTCTGACTGAGTTGACCACTACGTACTGCGGAGTGCCCCATGGGAGCTGCATGATTGGCCGATTTCGGACAATGGAAACTCTAGCGTGCATTTAGAGAGAACAATGTCTAAAATGAAGGGACATTTGCTAATGAACTTGCTGATTGGGAACGCCATAAAATATGATGGAGGTTTAGGTTTTATATCAATTGGTTATTAGTTGAGCTTGAGGCCACTGTTCTTAACCCCAATGGCAGACTACAAGAGCATTGCGCTGAGGAAGCTGCCAACTATTGACACGAGCGCACAAAGAAAAATGACGTCGGAAGGGTCTCTTTCTTAGTACCGCTAATGTCTTGGCGATTGAAATTACCCGCTGTGGCTGGAACAATAGTATCCGTATATCAAAACCTATTTATGCTGCGATGGCGGATTGTTGTAAGATGAGTAATGAGAGAACACTTGAAAATGTAAAGATAACCTCATTTTGCCTCATGTTCCTAAGTACACTTGAAACTTTGCGCAATGCTTACTGTTCAGGTATCCCGTAAGCAACAGAGAGCAATCACTTGTTGTTCAGCATTAGTAACTTGAGTCCTACGATATGCCCTCATGAACTTTACTGGTATTGGATGACTAAAGCAACCTTGGGGGCTAATCATTTGAAACCACGGCTATAAAGTAACACGGCCCCCCCTCCTCTTTCCTCATTTTCTCTCTCTTCCTACATCAAACTTTTGACGTGGGGGGAAACTTGCTGCGGCAGCCCTGGAACCTGACCTGGAGCCTAGAGCCTAGAGCAGCGCCAAGACAATTTGTGAGGTGTGGGTGGCTGAAATAGCTTAGTCATCAGAAAATCATCGGTCGCGGTCGCAGGACAAGGACAAAGCGCCTTTCCTAACTGAACTTCGCCGCAGTTTGATCCTAAACAAAACAACCTAAACAACCTACCTACAATCCGTCTACCTAAACGGCCAAAGCGTGCCGGCCTCAAAAAGGATGATGCCCCCTAGCGGCAGCGACGGTCCTGCTTTTCAAGAAGACCTCAGTAATATCCTAGTGTGCCCCGAGTGCAACATCAGTCCGCCTCACCTGGTCGAGGAGTTCTCCAGCGGTGATACAGTATGCGAGGACTGTGGAATGGTGGTCGGTAGCCGCATTATCGACACAAGATCTGAATGGCGTACTTTTGCAAACGACGACCAAGGTGGCGATGACCCTAGCCGTGTCGGTGGTCCGCAGGATGAGTTTGTCGAGGGTCAACAGCTCGCGACAACCGTAGCCTTCTCCGAGTCCAAGGCCCACAAGGCTTTGTCCCGGACGCAGAACAACACCAACCAGGATAAAGCCCAAAAGGGCCTCATGCTGGCGTACAAGGAGATCGTCTCTCTTTGCGAAGCTATCAACATGGGCCAGAACGTCTCCAACGCTGCCAAGCACATCTTCAAGTTAGTGGATAAGCACAAGTTTCTCAAGGGAAAGCCCCAAGAAGCCGTCATTGCTGGCTGCATCTTCATTGCTTGCCGACAGAACAACGTGCCTCGCACCTTCCGTGAGATATTCAACCTGACAAGCGTGAGCAAGAAGGAAGTCGGGAGGGTTTTCAAGCAGCTTCAGAGCTTTTTGCAGAAGCTGCAGGAACAGGATGGCGAGGCCACTGGCCTCAACACGGTCACCAACTACGAAAACACATCAGTGGGTGCCGAAGATCTCTGCGGCCGTTATGTATCACAGCTCGGATTCCGGAAACAGCAAAAGGTGGCCAAGATCTCTCGCGATCTGGCAGAAAAGGCAAACGACATTTCGGCACTTGCAGGTCGTTCGCCTCTGTCGGTTGCCGCAGCATGCATCTACCTGGCATGCCATATTGTCGGGGAACCGCGCAGCTCACTTCCTATCGCCAGACAAGCTGGCGTCAGCGATGGCACAGTCAAGACTGCCTATAAGCATCTCTATGCCGCTCGCGAACAGCTGATCAACAAGGAATGGTTCGAGGAGGGCGTGAACATGGAGTCTCTCCCCCAAGCCAGTGCCACGGCCTAGAGGACGAGCCGAACCAAGCGCTGTTGAGCAGTTTGCAGGTCAAATCAACCGAGACTTTGAGGACAAGCATGTATATTCCGAGAACACTGCTACGGACAGATTGAAGGGCACACAAGATACAAAATCATACTGAGGGGAAAGAGTGTCTTTTTTTAAAGAAAAAAACTTGGACTACAGGGTTAAACGGCGTTGGGGCTTAGCGTTACGGCCGAACACAAGGTACTGTTGTGGCTTTCAGATTGAAACTTTTAGAATGTTATTTGCATTTGGGATTGGGGATTTGGGATTCATGACGAGTCTGAGGCTGAGATTGTACCCCGATAGAGACGGTAGTTACATAGCCTCTAGCGAGAATCCCTGCTTGATATGATTCATACACGTCCCGCGTCGTCCCATGCGGTAACAAGCGTGCGTCAAAGTGACTTGCATATGGACGCATGAGGGTGGCACCGAGTATATTATGGAGAGTCGTATGCCCGAGTCCCGATCAATCCTTAGGACTTCTGGAGCCGGCTGCGCATGTTTGTTGAAGACTGCCATCCTAGCCATCTTTCTGACTTGTACAGTAGGGTTACATGTGAGCCACTTTGAACTTGGCACTCAGACAAACATAGTAATAGACAGAAATTGGCAAACAAACAACATGTTATAAAAAGAACCCTGCGCGTAACTCAACTGGGCAGTTGATGCTGTTTCATGCATGGAGCTCAGTTTGACAGGTTAGTTCTCGGCTGCAGCCCCATAGTGCTGCAGATAGTGCTGCGGATACCATCTGCAGCCTCTGACTAGGTGATATTAGGTGATAGCAAGGTGTGGCAGGCTCAGTTGCGACCGCTTGTAGCCAGAGACGATCCCTTGTCATGTCTTGGAAGGACATCCGTTTTCTGCACCTGGTCTCTTTAAGAAGGCCAAGATGGGGGAGGGGGGATGTGCTTGGTGTGTGAGGGTGGGTGTCAAATCCACTGTTTCTTCTTTTTATTCTGCAGCAAAACACCCGATTATGCAGGCTGCGATGACCTGAAAGTGTGCTGACGAGACGTGGCTTGCTCAGCTCGGGTCCGTTCTTTGCTGTGATTGTAGTGTTTGTTGTGATAAAGAAGAAGCACGAGCATTAGTTGTAGAGCCATGTATAAAGGTATAATGGGGCCGGGCGGATAGCACCGCAGTGGAAACAGAGAGAGCGGCGTCTAGGGAAGAGGCCCGACCCTTAGCTCTGAGCACGGAAGATACTGTAAAAGGTGGATATCAGTACCAGATTCTATGCTATATACACTACGATGCAGCACATAGCTACGAGTGCCGGCATGAGTTGTCGTCAGAAGTGGGAATAGATGGGGCGGGAATGCCGTGAAACCGCGGGAAGCTTGCTGCCCGTCATTCATTAGACTATGGAATATTTAGAAGGAAAAAGAAAAGAAAAAACTCTTAAAGATGCCTGTAACCAAGAGAAGGCTTGGAGAACTAGGACAATGCAGACCCGCCGTTGATGTTTCACTGACAAGGGCGGATAGATGCTGGGTATAAGGAATTACATACCCGGCCGGGCTTTTTCTTCAAACAAGAGCCGGGCATGAATTAACCGTTGCGGGTCTCTACATGTTGAATATGAATCATGATCCGAGGACCCTTCGGCAGGAGGAGTCTTGGCTTCTGATGATGATGCAGCTTGCTTCCTTGTAGTCCACGTAGGTAGGTAGGTCATGGGTGTTATGTTATATTGGTGTTGGTGTTAGTGAGAACTAAAAGAAAGCTGATCTGTCAACTGCCTACTCCCGCATGTACGTGTGACGTGAGGAATCGGCTCCTTAATACGAGACGGCAGCTATAGGAGAGAAAAAGAGAAAATTGGTATGTGTTGATGAGGTGCGTGTCAGCAACATCATGTGAATGGGTGAGAAATGGTGTTGCGCTATTACAGGCGAGTGGTGTGAACAAAATCCGTGTTCCAAACCAACAACCAGCTTTACCTTCAGAAGTAAATAGCTACAGGACCGGATTGAGCAGCCGTTGAAATAAGACCGGATGAAATCGAACAACGGCCATGGGAATTTCTTGTGCCGCGGATTAGTTTTGATGTAGCATGTGTTGTAAGCTGCAAGCCAAGGCAGAAAAGGGTACTGTAGATGTTGGAATTGCCTCAAAGACGGGGGCTTCGGATGGAGGGCCCAGGTTAGGAAGCCCCACAGATGCCAGGGACATGCCCTGTAAGTTTTCCATGCGTGTCTTGCTTGCGTCTTGCGTCGTGCAGATGTGGATGTGGATGTGGATGTGGATGGAGTCTTGGCGTAGCAGTTTGTCGTGCGTGTCTGATTTTCTGGATGATGTGAGGTTGATAAACGAGTTTCTTTGAGAGATAACCTTGTTTCTGACAAGTTTTGAGTTTTGACTTGTGATTGTTACTTTATACTTCGTAGAATACAATATGATGAATAGAAGAGAAGAAAGATAACACCTGCCTTGCAACAAGTATTCACGATATTCTCTCTATTATACGGGTGGCTTATGGCATGTCATACTGTGATTTATATCCTATTCATATCCGCTGTAATTAACTAATCGGTGGCATGTCCCCGAAAATCAGCAACGGTGATGGAAATAAATGAGCCCCTGTAAGCGTTGATCGGATAATCGTGGGATTGTCGAAAGGGCAATTCATTTATCGACATCCTTGACCTGGAAGCACCTCCAAGGGGGGGTCTGTGGCATCCTTGTCGAGTTTGACCAGTCTGTCCATTGTCTCTCTGTCTATTTCTGTCTTGGCTGTTGATTTACACAGAGAATTACGGGTAATTAGAATGGTAATTGCTGAATGCATCAATCTCTTACCTACCTACTTGAGTAGAATACGCGGGTATTCAAGGTACATAAACTCATACATAAGCACCAAAGTATGACTATGAAAGACCTCGTAATAGGCGAGCCCATCTACAGATTTCCCTGCAGTAATCGTCATTTATCTCCAGCTCCGCTTCTATTCATCCGCCCGATTCCCCAACTGCACTGCACATCCATCACTTTATCACCACCACCACACAGATCCTCCTTTGTTCTCCCACCCACTCATTACCCACTTACTTACCAGTCACTCATGAGATTCATCATATTTTCTCCCATCTTGGGTCTGCTTCTATTACATCTGTCTACGTCTACGTCTACGTTAGCTTGTGCTTTGCCTACCCCCCCAATGCATGCATCTTTTCTCCATAGCCGTTATTCTCTTTTTGCCCCATAAGACTAACTAACAAAACAACCATGGAGGCAAGGTCCCGGTCCCCATCAAATGGGCCCTCCTCCGCTCACCCCATGTTCAGTGGCTTGAAATGAAGAGAGACCCTGGACTAGAGCCCGTTGACTGGCGCAAAAAGAATCGCCAGGGACCAAAGTTCGCTACCTACAGTTCACTACATACCAGGCATGTACTGTACACTGCACTGTAGAAGAAGAAGCAGAGCCTAGACAAGGCGTGAAATGTAGAAAATTGAACCGCAAAAATGCAACCATGTCAGACCATGTGCCAGGGTCGTAGGATATCGACTGCGATTCGTCTGGCGGGCCGATGCACCGTGCTCAGCAGCAGAAAGTTGAGATTGGAGAATTGACTAATAGTTGTAAACAGATGCAAATGGGTTAGCCATACGCGCAGTACAAGAATGGCCGAGCAGCGCATTCTCAAAATGTTGTCTTTGTCCTTTTGTCCTGTTGCTTCTTGTGCTCCGTTTCAATTCTCTCACTCACTATTTCCTCTCCTCAAGAGGCTGGACCTTTGCTGGGCGAGAGAATAAGGACAAGCGTCCAGTCTGGCGAGAGTAAAACAGTTTACAAAAAAGACAATCATCATCCAAAGAATCTCAAATCTCCCTCACAATCATGATGCCCAGCTTTAAAAGGGTTCACGGCCGCGCCTTGGTCGCTACCACTCCCGTTCTTTGCTCCGGGCCTACAGCCTCGTCCACCATCAAGATGCCTTCGTCATCAGCTTCCTGGACGACTTATTTGTGGCGACTTATTCTGAATATATTGGCCCCTTCAACGGCTTTGCTGCCCTTTGGTGCATGGGCCGCTTCAGTCTGGGGCTCCCCTGTCCCTGAGCTTCATCTCCAACCTCACTTCTCTGTGCTGCAAAAAGCACCCATACAGACTGGTATCCCCTTTGAGATCTCTACTGCGTCTGCGTTCAACTGCTTCAGCCCTAATCTTCCAAACATCACCATCTATGCCACTGGGGGCACCATTGCCGGATCCGCCAGTTCTGCGGACCAAACGACAGGATATCAGTCTGCTGCGCTGGGCGTCCAATCTCTCATCGATGCCGTACCGCAGCTGTGCAATATTGCCAACGTGAGAGGCGTCCAATTTGCCAACACGGACAGTATAGACATGAGTTCGACCATGCTGAAGGCGTTGGCAGAGCAGATTCAGGACGACCTTGACAGTCCTTTTACACAAGGCGCTGTTGTGACGCATGGAACGGATACTCTGGATGAGTCGGCATTCTTCCTAGATCTCACAATCCAGAGCCAAAAGCCCGTGGTGGTAACGGGCTCTATGCGTCCAGCAACCGCCATCAGCGCTGATGGGCCCATGAATCTACTCTCGTCAGTGACGTTAGCTGCAACTAAGAGCGCTCGTGGCAGGGGAGTTATGATTGCCATCAACGACCGTATCGGATCTGCTCGCTTCACGACAAAAGTCAACGCCAATCATCTCGATGCTTTCCAGGCGCCAGACAGCGGCTTACTGGGGACTTTCGTCAACATCCAGCCTGTCTTCTTTTACCCGCCCTCGCGACCTCTCGGCCACCACCACTTCGATCTGCAGCGCACCAACAACAGCCGCCGGCCCGGACGTCAAACGTCCCCTGGATCACCAGCACTGCCTCAAGTGGATGTGCTGTACGCTTACCAGGAGCTCAGCGTCGGCATGTTCCAGGCGGCGATCGACCTCGGTGCACGGGGCATCGTCCTCGCGGGGCTGGGCGCCGGGTTTTGGACGTCCAAGGGCACGGAGGAGATCCGGCGCATCGTTCGCGAGACCGACATCCCTGTGATAGTGAGCCGGCGACCAGAAGGCGGCTTCGTGGGACCCTGCGAGGCAGGAATCGGAGCGGGCTTCTTGAACCCGCAAAAGGCGAGGATCCAGCTACAGCTTGCCCTTGAGACTAAGATGGACAATGATGCCATCCGGGCCTTGTTCGAACACACAGGAGTGCACTAAAGGGGCAAAAGATCGAGGGCTACAGTGCCAGGGACCTTTGGGTGCCCATGACCTCAACAGCATCATACTCCCGACAGGACGGGTAATAATTTACATGATTTTCCTAATCAAGAGGGGGAAGATCAATCGGAGGCAAGCGCATGCATCAGAAACCGGGATGGATCTTCAGGGCGCATTTTCTTTGTCATTTCTTTTGTCCAGCGACTTGCGGAAAATTGGGTGTGGCTATCTGCTTTTTTACAAAGATCATTGTTGTTCTACAGTTACTGCATTTGTTTTTATTTCAGCAAAGGAGCCCAGATGGCCAAAATGGTTTGGTGACCGGGCCAAAAAAGGAAGGGAGGCAATTTGTCATTTATTTGTTCTTGTTCTTTTTGCATCTTAACAAAAGTAGAGGAGAGGAGATGAGATGAGATGAGAGTGAAAAGAAGCGATGTAACGGCAATCTGGCTATCAGAGATGCTTGATAGGAAGGAGTGTAATCACGATAGTTAATTGTATTCAACATATTACACTATAAAATCAGATGCTTATCTTGTGATACTGTGCACTGCCTCCTCTCAAAGCAATGATGATCGATATGGGGTGTGTTGAAGAAACAAACACCCTTGGAGTAACAATGTGCGGGTTGCTTCACGGGTAGCTGCACGAGTGACAGCGGAAGAAGCAAAAAAAGTTTACAAGCGAAACCGTACAGTATGTACGCAATCGCGGTCCAGCGAATTCTAGCAGGGGAGTTTAGAAAAGTAAGCTGGGGCATGGCCTTGGCTTGCTGCTACTGAAGATCCTTGACGTTTGGTCGACAGGGTGTTGCTCGGAGCTGAGGGAGAATCGGGAATAGAGACAACTGTCTTCTTTTTATCACGAGTTTGGGTGTGATGTTGTCATTGGTTATTGGATAAGAGCTTACTGATATCCCCTGTGCCACGGTTCGTATTATTATCATTATTTATATGAGATATAGTTAGTGGTTAGATTGCTGAAGTCTGAGGATTTACATCCAGATACGGAAGAGAGGTACTGGGATTCATATTATAATCTCAAGACCAGTCTGGAAAGACAGATGTAGAAGTGCTTAAACTTACAGGCTAAGTTGACTATGAATACTACTCGCAGAAAGATTTGTACTGGCGAATATGACGAGATGGTATCCGTAGTTGTTAGTGACCATCCCCAGGTTCAATAAGATCCACTATGACGGTGGATGAAATTAGACCAAGGGCTGTAAATGAATTCTTCCGTCCAAGGTATCCTGCATTTGCTTTCAAGTATCGTAATAAGAGATCCCGTTGTCAGATTTACGCTGATCAACGATATATCAAGTACTTTATGAAGTAGACCCTGGATATATATTACCTTCTGAGATAAAGCATCTAAAGGTTGGAGGCTCCCCATAGATCAATTCCACGCTCCACGCGTCCTCTCCATAATTTTGTTGTTGGTTAGGTTATAGAAAGCTTGTCATAACAACAAGACACCCCAATGTAAATATAGCCTTGAACGTTTCGAAATGCCACCGCCGCATTGGCAAATTAGATTGATGCCCGTTTAACTCATTGTCGCTTATTCCCGTAAAACGCGTCAGCCACCCGTGATTGTGTTATTCTTAATTTGTGGTCACTGGCGGCTCATCGGCCAAAACAACCCCGACGCATAACGCCACTACCAAATCAAGGCAGGCCCAAATTCCTACACTGCGACCTTTCATCCCTTTGCTCGTCCACGATTCTACCCCCAGCTGTCCTTCTCTCACAGGGGCAAGCACAATCAAGCCATGGTTTAAGCAATTGAGGGGAAGAAACAATCACAACAGTCACTCGTTTTAACTTAATCTACCGATTCCGCCGACCGATCGATTGCTACGGTGGCGAAAGTCTCCCGCATGTCGTCGACCAAGATAACCTCAACACGCTCGCTTACCCTCTCGCCAAGCCATCATGTCCCAAGATCGCCCCGATGCCGAGACGCCGTCAGGGCCTGCGCCGCCGAAAGCCGGTTCTAAAATCAACATCAGTCGTCGCAGCAATGATGCCGGTCTTTCCGCGCCGTTGGTCGATCGCGTGAAGAACGTGGCTGCGGATCTATATCAGAAGACGGTTGTCGACCTTATCTTGCGTCGCAAACACATCGTTGCGTCTACCGATGGACGGCACGTACCTCTCGAACTCGAACATGAAGCGCCCCTCATCGATTCTCGTCGCGGTCTTGCGTACGTCTCAAATAGCATCCGCACGTCACGATATACAGTTTGGGACTTTATACCCAAACAGCTCTTCTTCCAGTTCTCTCGTGTTGGAAACTTTTACTTCCTCTGCGTTGGTATACCACAGATGGTGCGTGCAAACAGAACCCTGTGAGTATGACGGTATTGCTAACAGTTAACGCAGATTCCAGGCCTCTCGACGACTGGATCGTACACGACTATTCTTCCACTTTTGTTCTTTGTGCTCCTGACAATTGTGAAGGAGGGATACGACGACTACCGACGATATCGCCTCGACAAGATTGAGAATGCTGGATTTGCTACAGCGCTAGGACGGGAAGACAAATATACCGGAAAGCTTAAGCCAGTTACCAAATGGAGGAAATGGAATCCATTCTTGACAAACTCGACGGCCGAGCCGTATCCCGTTCCGGATGAGGAATTCAATGGACTACGTTGGGTGCCTGTGAGATGGAGCGAAATCAAAGTTGGAGATGTCGTCAGACTCTGTCGAGACGAATCTATTCCTGCCGATCTTATCTTGCTGGATAGCGATGGAGAGAACAAGCTGGCGTATATTGAAACCATGGCCCTGGACGGCGAAACCAACCTCAAGAGTAAACAGGTTTCGCCTTCTTTAGAAGGTTGCGACACGATCGAGGGGATTTCCAAGTGCAAGGCCGAGTTTGTTGTCGAAGATCCAAACCCCGACCTTTACAACTTCGATGGTCGTGTCACCGTCAACGGCAAGACAGTTCCCCTGACTTCGAATGAAGTCATTTACCGCGGAAGTGTCGTTCGAAATACCAACATGGCAATTGGCCTTGTCATCAACACTGGAGAGGACTGCAAGATTCGCATGAATGCCAACAAGCACCCGAAAGCGAAGAAACCAGCGCTGGAGAGCGTTGTAAACAAGATTGTCGTTACTCTTGCTACCTATGTCGTTATCTTGTCTGTTGGTGTATCGATGGGCTACGTCAGGTGGCAGAAGAGCACAGAGAGGCATTCATGGTACTTGGAACAAGCCAAGGTGCCGTTCTACCAAATCATCATCGCCTTCATCATTATGTTCAACAACGTCGTCCCGCTGGCCCTGTATATCAGTCTTGAAATCGTCAAGATTGGCCAGCTGCTTATGTTGAACTCGGATATTGAAATGTACGATGAAGAGACGGACACGCCTGCACGCTGCAATACCAACACGATTTTGGAAAATTTGGGTCAGGTGGGATATATCTTCTCAGACAAGACTGGTACCTTGACGGACAACATCATGAAATTTCGAAAGATCAGTGTTGCTGGAACGGTCTGGTTGCATGAGATCGATTTGGAGCCCAAGACTGATGAAATTGACGATATCAAACTAGACGAAGAGACAGAGCCCAGTGAGCCTTCAGTTTACAAGGCTGAGCCTGTCACTGTCGTTATTAGAGAGGAACAGCCTGAAGCGTCACATGAACCGTTAACACCCCTGGCTCTCGCCTCCCCATCCCGACCTTCTATGTCACCTCGTCCATCTATGTCTCGACGTCCATCTATGGCACCCTCGAGGCCTTCAATGGCACCTTCACGACCATCATTTGGAAGCCGTAGATCATCCTCTCAATGGCGGTCAACGGGACGTCCTGATCACATCCAGCCCGATGTCACGACACATGACCTTATTGAATACCTTCGTCTTCGACCTAACTCTGGATTTGCGAGGAAAGCAAAGCAGTACATTCTAGCGGTAGCTCTTTGCCATACTTGCTTGCCCGAACACAAAGAAAACGGTGAAATAGAGTTCCAAGCAGCATCTCCCGATGAACTTGCTCTTGTTAGAGCTGCCCAGGAACTGGGGTATTTGGTCATCAATCGAACGACCCAGACTATTACCTTACGAGTGACCCAACCTGACGGTCAAGAGGAGGATTCCAAATATGAGGTTCTGGACGTTATCGAATTCACCAGTGCGCGAAAGAAGATGTCGATCGTTGTTCGCTTCCCTGACGGCCGTGTTTCAGTTATCTGCAAAGGTGCAGATTCTGCCATCCTGCCTCGGCTTAAGATGTCACAAGTCGCTAAGCAAAAGGCCAACGAGGTGCGCAGGAGTGCTGACATCGAGCGTGAGCTGCACCGACGCAGTGAGCAGCAAGAGCCGCGAAACAGTTTTGGTGGAAGGCCTAGTCTTACGATTCGACGAAACCCTGGCGTCTCGAGAGACCGAAGCACAAGCAGACGGCCAAATATGGATAGGAGCAAGTCTTTTGAATTTGGCAGGCTTACTCGACGCTCTGAAGATAAGCCTCGCCTGTCTATTGCAACTCGTGGCGTATCGATTGATATGCCTCGAGGCCAGTACCTGCATACTCCTGTTCATTACCAACAGCCTGTACCTGACCACTTGGCTTTCCTTGAAGACCCAGCTCTGCTTGATGATGCTGAGACATTTACAAAGTGCTTCAAACATATGGATGATTTTGCCACCGAAGGTCTCCGTACTCTGCTCTTTGCTCAAAAGTTCATTACAGAACAGGAGTATCAGGCGTGGAAGAAGGTATGGGACGAAGCCTCAACCAGCCTCAGCAATCGACAGAAGCATATTGAAGAGGCCGGTGATATGATTGAGCAGTCGTTCGATCTAGTTGGCGCAACTGCTATTGAGGATAAACTGCAGAAAGGTGTCCCAGAGACGATTGAGAGGCTGCGAAAAGCCAATATCAAGATTTGGATGCTTACAGGCGATAAGCGAGAGACTGCTATCAACATCGCGCACTCAGCTCGAATTTGCCGACCTGGTTCGGATCTTTATATCCTTGACGTTTCGAAGGGTGGGTTGGATTCGCAGCTGGTTGCTCTACAAGACGATCTTCAAGCTGGCTCGGTCCACAGTGTGGTGGTCATCGATGGGCAAACACTCGCAACTGTCGAAAAGTCCCCAGAACTATCTGCCAAATTCTTTAAGGTGATGCTGCAGGTTGATTCGGTCATTTGTTGCCGTGCATCTCCAGCGCAGAAAGCCCTACTTGTTAGAACCGTCCGGTCCCGACTCAAGAAGTACCGGGGTAAGAGCCGACGGGGACTGACTTTGGCTATTGGAGACGGTGCAAATGACTTGGCTATGATCTCAGCTAGTCATGTCGGTATTGGTATCTCTGGAAAGGAAGGTCTTCAGGCTGCTCGTGTGGCAGACTATGCCATTGCCCAGTTCAGATTCTTGCAGCGAATGCTGCTTGTGCATGGACGATGGAACTATGTCCGTACGGCAAAGTTCATTCTTTACACGTTCTGGAAGGAAATGTTCTTCTATCTGCCAACGGCGCAGTACCAGAGATACACCGGCTACAGCGGCACGTCTCTTTACGAGGCGACAAGTTTGACTGTTTTTAACACTCTCTTCACCAGTCTGTGTGTTATCTGTATGGGTATATGGGAACAGGACCTCAGTGCCGAAACGTTGTTGGCTGTTCCCGAGCTTTACGTATACGGACAACGAAACCAAGGCCTTAACATATGGAAGTTTGGCCGATGGATGTTGCTTGGAGCTGTCGAGGGCGTGATTTGTTGGTATGGTGTTTGGGCAGGCCATGGATGGATTACCCCGGCAGCGCGAGACCAGGGCTTATATGCTCTCGGAACGCTCACATTCACAGTTGGAGTCCTGTGGATCAACTGGAAGCTCTTGTAGGTGATCATCTCAGTATGATTTTTGAGTAAGGACTAACGAAAGCAGTATCTTCGAAACCCATTATAAATCCGTCATTGTCATGGTATCTTTCTTTATAACTACAATCGGCTGGTTCGCCTGGTTGTCCTTTCTGGACGCAGCCTATGCACCCTCCCCATCTGGACCATACGCTATCAGAGATAGTTTCACTACATTATTCGGCGACGACGCAGTGTGGTGGGCAACCTTGTTTATCGTGCTCGGCCTTATCGGCCTCTTCGAGATAGTGCTCAAGAGCGTTAAGCGCTCTCTTCTCATGGCAGGACTCTGGGACTGGCCACCTTGGGGAAAGAGTCGACGCGGCGAGAACATTGAGGAGTGGGATGTTGAACTGTGGCAAGAGCTGGAGCAGGATCCGGCCTTGAGAGAACGTCTCAAGAGACTTGCGCGGGATGAGCAGGTGGAAGAGGAGGATGATGTTGATTTGGCACATATCAGCATCGAGGAAGGGATTCGAGGTCGGTGATGTTGACGAGTTTCTGGCGTTTTGATACCCATTGGATAGGGAGTACCCTTCTTGTATACGTGGTACCGGCATGTTTCGTTGTATAGATTAAGGATAGGATACACAGTAGAACTATATCTCAACGACTGAACTAATCGCCTTGCACTATGACATGTATCTTGATACCTGCTTCCGGCTGCTTTAGCCTTTCTGCGAACTTCTCGCCCAACGACGCAGGTGTCAGGATACCTCCTCGTCGATGAGCAAGTGTACCGCCCTGAAGAAGCGTCACCGCCGCTTGAGTCAAAGCCACACCGGTAAACACATACGGATCCCCATCATATTCGAACTTAACTTCGACTCTCGGAGCAGGTTTATCATCTTTCTCATCGGCTATGGCCACGACACGATATTTGAAGTAATGTCCCTTGCGTGCTTCCTCAGAAGGGCCCGTACCTGGTGGGAACATTCTGGTGATGAGATAGCGCAGAGGAGGGATCTTGGTGATGGCGTTCTCGAAAAAGGTGAGGCTTGTTCGAAAGGCCCATGCAGATACAGCGTTGGAGCACTTCATACGTGATGAAAAGAAGAAGTTCTTTCCATAGCCTTCTGGGCTTAGTGAATATGGTCCTTCGCCGGCGTATAAGCCCCAGCTGCGTCCCACGACAGCTGTTTCAATCAGGGAATGGGAACTCTCTACCAACGCCCCTAAATTATCGATAGTTTGTACTCCGAATACACTAGGATCAGGTAGGACACCTTGTTTCGCAATCTGGGGGTTAGTTCTTGTTATAGGAGACAAGTCAAAAGGGGCCATGTCAACGAGCTCAAGGCTGCATAACGAGCTGAGACTCCCTCCGCTGAAAGATCCACGGACTTCGTCAAGAGACACGAGTACTTCACGTGTAGGTAGCGAAAAGCGATTGCGAAGTTCAAGAACGGCGAGATAGACGGAGAGATCAGCGGGAACAGCGGCCCAGCCTGTGGTCATGATAATCTGGCCATGTTAGATATTGATATGTAAAATAAAGATTACAGAAAAGTACTACCTTTGCGCCTGATTCCTGTGCTACCGCGTCATAAGTCTTGATAATATCCCGCATCCAGGCCGGTTCTCCACTACTGCTGCGGTGTAAGTCGAAACAAAATCCTCAAAGATAGGAGAATTACCAATCTACATAGTCAGTGCCGTTCTCAGCACAAGCCTTAATCACAAGTGTTCCACAAGTGGGAGCGTAAGGACCGATTGTGTTGATAACCACACGAGCTGATTTGGCGAGCTGAGAAATGGCGGCATCGGAAGTAAGGTCGAGAGCGTATACGGTGCCTAGATAGACTACTCAGCAGCTGAACAACGACGGTGAGATGAGACAGACATTTCGTTTTTTCGAGATGAAGGTTCTTATGGAGCTCTTGAAGTTTACTCTTGTTACGGCCTGCGATGGCCCATGTTGTATTCTCCGGGAGGGCGTGGGACATGTAAGCAGCACATAGACGACCTGTGTATCCTGTTGCGCCGAGGAGGACAATGTCGATCTTTCTGTCCATGTTGAGTATTCGATACTTGTTAAACATACATACTTAAAGCCTAAATTGATACAATACCAGAGAGCCTGTCTTATAATACTCTTATGAGTTATCCTGTTTCCATGTTCAAGAAGTTGCTTCGACCGAGAAACGGACCAGGAGCGATACGGCCCCACTCATCGGGGTGATTGATGGCCGGGGCCGGGGGAACTACTAGCACGGATGGTGCAATAGAGGGGCCGGTCAAATCACATTTCACGGACGTCAAATACATCTTATCAATCTAGATATTGTCATCAATTCTTCTCAATATCATTCGTCAAAACAGCTATTCCAATTTTGATCATCCAACGGCGTACGGACCTACTTTATCTAACATATCCTCCGTCGCCGTGCTTACTCCTCTACTACCCTCGTCTTTCCACATCCGTATCCCCCTGGTTAACCACCCCCTCAGACCTTTCAGGACGATCAGGTATCTTCCCTATGATCTCCATGCCCCTGAATGTGTACACGACCAGCGCAAGCGCCAGAAACAATATCCCAAAATTCGTCCAGGCTCCTGCGCGAAGACCCTTCAGAGATGGAGCATCCCATTCTTTGACTGAACCAACATGCTGCACATCAACACCTCTTTCTTTGGCCATGACGGATGATTGAATCGCTGTGGCTATGGCCAGAGCAATAGCACGACCGATCATACCGGATGAGTTGATGAGAGCACCACCGATAGCTTGGTCTTCTCGTGGAAGAGCATGAGATGTGAAGAGCGTGAGACAAGGCCAGGCTGTATCGGCTCCAACCACGGAGAGAATCATGGCCCACATACCCCAGGCAAAGTACGACGTCGTTGGGGGAATAGGCACAGCGTAGAGAACAGCGGCGATACAAACGGCGACATGGCCGAGGGCGAGGATGAAGAAAGTCGGGATCCGTCCGAGAAGATGCGCCGTGGCAAACGCAACGGCAAAACCACTAACACCGGTAGGAATAAATCGCAGCATGGTCTGCAGCGGTGAAAGGCCCTGGTAGTCCTGGAAGTAGTACGTAGCGTAGATGAGATAGTTGTTGAAACCACCAAAGAACAGACCCATGATGAGCATAACAGCCGTGAAGCGTAGATTATTAAAGATAGACACTTTAACAAGTGGAGGCCGGGTCGTCTTCTGCTCAAGATAACGCTGCCAGAAGAAGAATGCGACAATGATACCAAACGAAACAACGATAAGTGCTGGGATCCACGGCGCAGTCCACCCGACGATGTTTCCCTCCGTGAGTGCAAACATCAGCGCCAAGAGACCGCAGGTGATGAGCGTGGCGCCGATCCAGTCGATGGCCGCCGTCTTGGCCCGGAGGTTGTCGTGGGCGGGCCGGAGCTCGGGCGGCGGGGGCGGGATACAGAAGATGCCTGCTACGGTGATCATACCGGCCATGATGGCGAGGGCGCCGAAGACCCATTTCCAACTGGCCCATTGGGCGATGAGGCCGGAGACGAGGTTGCCGCATACGCTGCCGAGGGGGGCACCGGCAGCTGGAGTTCCATTGTTAGTTACTATAGATGTGTAAGTGCTAAGTGATACTTACCGTAGGCACTAAAAGCATAGTTCTTTGCCTTGCCTGGAGGGAATGTAGTCCCCAGGATACCAATGGCAGTAGGGACATTAGCAGCAGCGCCCTAACCCGTCAGCTCCATCCTTAACACAGAATGGTACCAACTTACCAATCCATGAAGACCACGGAACAAGTCAAATGCAATCTCAGTGGGAATAAAAGCATTGACAACGCAGCAGATGGTAACCCAAAAAGACCCCAGGATGAAGATAAGTCTCTTGCCGTAGATATCCGCAATACGGCCCCAGAGTAACAAGAAGCATCCAAATGTCAAGACATATGACGAGACGACCCATTGCAGCCTCGTGTCGGGCACGTCAAGAGCTCGGCCAATTTGCGGGAGGATGATAACGACGCTTTGGCTTGAGAGGGTCTGATCAGGTTGTTAGTGAAGAGTATCTTATATAGTGTGTATACTCACGTTGAGAAAAGAGGCTCCAGTGACGGTGCAGACGAGAGCTATACAGCGACCTTTGGAGAGTTTCAACTCATCCTTTGAATCCACTGATTCAGCATCTCCTTCCTCGTTAGAACTGACATTCGCATCCGCAGGCCGATTATCGGAGCCGAGGTCTGGAGTCTTTTCATCGTGTACATGCTTCGTCTGCTGCGAAACACCAAGAGCTTCATTATGAGAAGAGTCTACGATCAAGTCTGATCTCTTTTCATTTGCATGATCACTCATAATCGCCTTTATATCGAGTAGTTTCCCACTCAAACAAACGATACAATGCAAGGATCATCAAGACACTTCACCATGCTCGAGAAAGAACAACGGAAACAATGGGGAAATGCTCAGGTTATTATATGGTAAAAGCTAGAGCTAATAACCCCCGGAAAGCCAAGCCCAAAACCCCCAATGGGCGAATTTCCTCTACGTATCAATCAATCATTTTCTGACCAGGGTAAAAAAAGAGAGAGACTGTGGGGGGAATAGGAATGGGGAGGGTGTCTAGCCGAGCCGAATGGCGAAATCCCATCTTTGATTATTAGGATGTAATTTTCCTTAGGCTAAAAACTGCAGTTAACCTCCAGTTGTAGCAAACAAAAGACTACGAGATAAGTCACTATTACGCTTCCCGTCTCGTTTTCTACACCGAGTCTCGAGTATACAACACAGAGAAACAATACAAACGCTTTCTTTTCTCACCTCTTTCTCATCCCGTTAGAAAGGGAAGACTACATCTATCTTATATTGACGTTACATTTACATTGTAGATCTTTCTCATCGTCCATCGTCTACCCCACTCACCCTCACATCATCATCACAACAGCCGTGTTCCGCTGCCGGAGAAAGCCACCCGAATACAACACACAATTTAGTCCATCAATTGCCTAATTCTATACTCAAAGATGTTAGCTTCTCCTCAGCTGGCTGCTCTTCAATATGTTTCTACTGCCTGCTTAGAGTGAGAGAGACTTGGTTACTTGACATACCCGGAGTTTTATATACAGAAATAGTGCTATACTGCTATCCATAAGATATACTTCTCTTCGAAAAACTTGTTTTCCTTTCTTATGACTGCATATTGTGTCCCCCAAAGCTTACATACCTCATAGTACCAACACAACTCTCCATCTCCATTCCCGAGCTGCATATACACACACAGCCAGTGTCCGTCCGTTCACCTCATTTCTCAGTCATGCATTCACTTCATTGACAAATACTCAAATAACTTGTCTCTCCAATAAGTTTTCTCGTTTTCATTGATATCATTGGATCAAAGCCCCTATAAGAGAGCTTCTCAATCTCATGCCTGGCCATACCAATCCCATACCCCATACCCCATGCCTTGCCTTTTCCCGTTTCCCCTTTCCTCGCAACCCTCCGATTCCTGATTCCTGGTTCCTGATTCCTGGTTCAAGTCAAGAAAGAATACACATTTGCTAAACGAACACATTCAACCCCCGCCTGCCAATGTTTGTTTCTGTCTGAAAAATAATGATCCAGCCATTGCCATGGCCGTTGCCGTTGCCGGTTGCAGTCGAGCCCTTCCCGAAAAACAACCCAATAATTTCATCAAAGCAAGCAAATCCTAAGGGGGGTTTGAAAGAAAATGACACGCACGCAATCTCGTTATTTAGTCTCGGTGTGGTAAAAAAAAAAACATCAACACCACGCAGAGCGAGAGTGAGAGAGAGTAAGAAAAAAAGACCACGGCGAAACGCCCTGCCCTTCCGTTCCTTTTCCGTTTTCTTTGGTTTGTTTGGCCATATGCCACCCTGATCTCTTATGGTGATTCTCGGAAAAAAGAAACAATCGTACACGTAGACACTTTGGTGTGAGAGAATATTCGTTTGGCTCCATGAGCCATATGCATCATGCTGATTATAACCCCAACTCTCCTAATCATCACTCATCGTTTCGCTCCTCAAATCTCCGCCTTGAGGTCCATCCACTCTGCGCTACGACGGCCAGCACCGTCCTAGTGGTAGTTGCCTCCCCAGCCGCCGCGCTGCTGCTGCTGTTGCTGTTGTTGCTGCTGTTGGCCGCCGCCGCCACCGTAGTAGCCGCTACCGCCGAATCCCTGCGCGTACGATCCGTAAGGGCTGTTTCCGTGCTGGCTAGCGCCAGCGTTGGCTCCCATGCCGTACGCATTGCTACCGTGAAGACCGTGGCCTTGGAGGTGGCTGGGATAACCGCCGTAACCACCGACATTCTGGGGAGGCGGGAGACCGCTCTGTCCAGCAGGGGCGTTGGTGGCCGATCCGGGACGGGCTCCGCCCAGAGAGGGAGAAGGACCGGAGGCAGCCTTAGAATCGCCGAAAGGCTTCAGGTCATCAGCTGTAGCGTTGCCAGTCTGGCCGGGACTGTTGAAAGACTGGCCCTGGGACTGGAAAGAAGAGGCTCCGCGGGTAAAGGTGTCATGAACACTGCCGAAAGAGCTGCCACCGAGGCCTGGCTGGCTGCCAGCTTGGGTAGTAGCAACGCGGCCGTAGTCGCCGAGGCCAGAGCCAAGGCCACTGTCCCGGTGAAGAGAAGTCTGGCCGAATCCAGCAGGAGACGAAGCTTGGTCATAGGGTGCGTTGGGGGAGATGCCATAGGGCTGGCCGTACATACCGCCCTTTCCATATGGACCAAATCCGCCCTGGCCGTATCCAGAGTAATATTGGTGATAGTAAGGGTTGCTGTAGTAGGGGTGGTTGTAGCCGGGATACTGCTGGCCGTGTGACTGGGGCTGAGATCCCTGGCCTGGCTGCTGCTGTTGCTGCTGGCCTGGCTGTTGAGGCTGCTGTTGAGCAGCCTGTGTAGTAGGGTTGGGAGTGCTGTTGCCACTGTTCTGGGCATCGACAGCACTTCCACCGAATCGAGGCTGGTTGTGCAGGCCGCTCTGGGGATACTGGCTAAGGTTATCCGCCTGAGAAGCTCCATAACTGCCGAAAGATCGCTGCTGGGAGGCAGTGGCGTCCTGCTGTCCCTGTCCTCCCTGCTGGCCGAATTGTTGGCCATAGTAGTTGTAGGGGTTTCGGTCGGGTTGGTTTGCGGTGTAGTAAGAGGCGTAGTCGCTGGGCGCCGAACTGAAAGCGCCACCAGGTTGTTGGGCTTGAGAAGTTTGCGAGGAGAAGTTGTCGAAGGGAGGTTGAGAAGAAGGAGCACTCTGTTGGCTGAAGGGATCCAGTGGCTTCTGCGCGGCTGCCATAGTGTCCTGAGCACCAGCCTGGCCGAAACGACCATATTGCTGAGCGCTGGAAACAGGAGCTTGACCAGGCATCTGAGTCTGAGCCTGGGTTTGAGCTGCTGGGGCTGTCGTGTGGTCAGCATTCAAATAAGACAGCGAGTTTGAAAACAATGCCGTACCAGTGGGAGCCGCAATCGGGGCGACTGCAGAAGCGGGCTTCTGCGCGAAAGAGTCGGGGACGGCGGCTTGAGTGACAGGAGGAAGCGAGGTGCGAGGATGAGTGACAGGCGAATCGGCGGGAGGTTGAGCTCTGGTCTCAGGCTCCTCTCGGTCGCCATCAATGTCTTCGTCGCCGTTCAGGCTGAAAGCTCCAAACTGAACAGCAGCTCGGTCAACTTCACGGTTGCCAGGCATTCGCACAGCTTCTTCCTGATCGAGGACACGTCGCTGGTGGTGGTGGCTGGGCATGCGCGTGGTTCGCTCAGCCGTAGCTTTGGCGGCTGTTGCAGCAAAGCCGCTGGGAGGTGCGTGCTGCTGCTGAGCTGCTGAGATAGGTGTAGCAACAATGCTACCGGGGTTCTGTCGAGGGTCCCATGAGTCAGCGGCCGTGCTTGCGACAGTACCTTCCGGAGGCGGTTTGGAATCGTCAACAACCTGTTCAAGATTTGATTCGGTAAGCTCATCCTTCGAGGGAGGAAGAGCAACCTCGGGTTCTACATTAACTTGGGGAACTTCGGCGGGGGTGGCGGTATCGGCGACAGGAGTAGTCTCCTCAATTTCGTCGGCAACGGGAGCAGAGGCGTCTTCAGGCTCGGGCTCGGGCACTGCCTGGGGCTCGGGTTCGAGAGGTTCGGGGGCAGATTCAGGTTCAGCGGTCTCGGCTGCTGGCTGAGGAGCGGCTGGTGCTTCCTTAGGCTTGGGCTGAGGCTTGGGAGGAGCAGTCTGTCGGAGCATGCTTGCCCAGGTCTTCATTGCGGGAGCAGCAGGCTTAGCGGACTCGGCAGAGGGAGCAGGTTGTTCAGCAATGGGTTCATTTTCCTCTTGGGTATCCGCCTTGGGTTCCTTAGTGCCCCAGGCAGATGACTCCTCTGTGGGAATGGACAATGTTGCGTTCTCCTTGCTTCCAGCGCCGTTAGTGGGAGCAGCGGTAGGTCGGCCACGTGTGCTACGGCCTCCTCTCTCTGTAGCTCGGCCTCGACCTCTGCCTCCTTCAGATACAGCCCGGCCACCACGAGTAGCTCGGAGTCCAGTAGATGTCGCATCGTTCGAAGGTACAGGAGCTTGATCCTTAGCCTTAGCTCGAGAAGCCTTCTTAGGCTTTGAGACTTCACCCCATTGCGAGATTGTACCTAGAAAGGAGCACGTGTTAGCAGCAAGGTTCGAATTATGAGGTCGTCTGGGTGGGGACACTCGACGCGCAGCTATCCACGACAGCTTGTATGTGTGTGTGTAGCGTGGGCGCGAGGGGTAGAATGAGAGGGAGGTGGGTAAAAGGGCCTGGCATACCCTCAGCGATGCGGGTGACGGCTTCGTTCTCGTCACCGTCGGTTTCCTGGAGAGCGAAGAGGACATCGGCCTCAGACCAGTCGGGGAACATCTCTCTGATCACCGAAGTCTTATCGCCGTATTGCTTTCGAAGCTCGCCAAAGTCGCCTTCGTCTTCGAATGCACCCTGGGAATCAGTGGTGCTATGGTCGGGCTTGTCGCCATTGGTTCGTCGGCCGCCGCGACCGGCGAAACCTCCTCTACCGCCGCGACCAGAGCCTCTGCCGCGCGAGGCGGACGTCCGTGTAGTCGCTTCCGACATTAGATGGGTTGTGGTTGATTATGTGTTTGATGTGTGTGCGTGAGACGTTGTGTGGGAGGAGAGCTATGGAGGCTCAAAGTGTGGAGAGGAAAACAATGGAAGAAAAAAGGAAGCGACCTGTCAGCTGTCCTCTGAGGAACAACGGGCAGGTTTGGAGAAGGGGGTCGACCGTGAATCCGTGGTCGGCGAGTGAGGACGTCGATAATACAGAAGCCAGATGATGGAGAGAAAGAGTTTAATGTGGTTTGGTTTGGTGCTAAGCAAAGGGAGAAGAAGAGGAGACGGGTCGAGGTTTTCCCCAGAAGCAAGAGCAAAAGAAATGGAACCTTGACTTTGGGCTTGGGTTGATCAACCTGAGGTGACCTTCAGGGCATTCAGTGGCAGTGGTAGAGGTGGGAGGTTACGAAGGTTTTGCCTCTAGCGGCTACTTTAGGTGGCCCGTGTGGGCTGGCCATGTCCCTCCTTCAGGCGCTTTAACCCCTGACAGACACGTCGACTCAGGCGAGTGAGGGGAGGAGCTTGCGCTATCTCTCAGCCTTCTTACAGTGGCTCAGCGCCTTCCAATTCGACTCACTGGCACCGCAGCTGGAGATGGACCTCCACTAACAAAAACGATCAAGGATCTAAAACAGTCGGCTCGTCCAATTGCAAACGTCCGACGTCGACGCTTTGCCCTGGCCGGAAGCAGATCGACCTAAATATTGGAGACAGTTTGCCAGGTGGCGTCCAGCTTAACGGCATGGCCGTAAGTACAGCTACATTGCTCTCAGCTATTCTGCCCTCTGCCGTTTCTTGTGCGACTTGGTACCTCGACCAGCACAGCCTGAGCCTTGGCCTTTCCCTGCTCGCTTATTAGCCCCAAGTTGCACCAAGTATTGGATGGATCTTGGAGCTCGCCGTGTTCGGCCCCCCTGCGAGAAAGTCCACACGAGCACGTAACAAAGAATCGAACTTGGACTTGAAATGTTGGAGAAGGACGTCACATTCGCACTTCAGGGACAGGGACCTACCTATCAAGTGCTTTGTGCGGAGATCCAACATAACGATTGCTGTGTCTACGTGAACGTTTCCATCACCGCTCTTTTCTCTGCATCGTTCGAGTCGGATTGAGACGCAATTGGTTGTTACACATAGGCCAGACACTCAGACGCTGTCTCGTTAATAAAAATATCACCGTCAATTGTTTGAGAATGACACGCCTGAATGTCCGGCTGTCAGCGCTCACCCTCAAGGGCTGTGTGCGGCTGCTGTCAGGTACCCTGAGATCATGTACCGGTACTTTCGCACGCGCTCATCATGCACTCGAATAAGGGAGTTCGATAACCTTTGAAGTCTCGATACAACGTCGACAGACCAAATCTCAAGCCAGAGGGGCTGCTGCAACCACAGCACGCTTAGCGCAGGGCAATGGAGATCCACTCAAGCTCCCCTTGCTTTGCATGCATCCATTCATGTTCCATGTTGGATTCATTCATGCTCTTCCCTCTGGGGTGTTCTTGAGAGATAACGTTAGCCACGGTTTTCTCAAACCTAAAGCTATGCAAATTGTCAATGGGGTATATAGCTGGTTATAGTTAAATCATAGTCAAAGCTGAAGCAATTGGGCGCCATCATGATTCAATGCACCTTATCTTTGATGGGAGTTATTCCCCATCTTTCTGGAGCTAAGCCACTCCGAGGCCCAACCCCTCACATCACATGACACGTCAAAAGGGTCCGCTTTGTGGCTTGACTCGTTCGACGATGGCATCATGCTAGATCCGACTCGAGCGCATGACCTGCACTCATCAACACCAACCCCACCATATTCGCGAATAGGTGACGATCCCTTGAACCGTTATATCGCATCGGCTTCTCCAAGGGCAGGGCTTGCCATCTGTACTTTTGCCCACTCATCCCAATTGCCCAACCACCCGCCATGTTCACCACAAAGTCGGTTCAGTCGCTCAAGAACCTCTTTGCATCTTATCACGAACCCCTACCCTTGTCGAAACAGCAGTCTCAGAAGCTTCTTGACGGTCTCAAGACATCCTTTCGAAAACAGCTGGATCGCGAATATGGAGAGAGCTCCAATAGCCCGAGCCAGGCGCAGTCTACCACGAAATCTGTCGATACTGACCCTGCCCGACTATCTGCTGCAAACCGCCATCTAAAAGATATCCTCGCCAATCCATTGTTCAGCTACAATAAAGATCTTACTTCGACATTTCCTTCCAGTTTATCACCTCCCACACCGACTGCGTCAGCGCGTGATCCCGTAGAAGTCTTCGACCATGCCGTAGCTCGAGGATTGATGACGCCCAAGGCTGCAATTGGTTGCATGCACGCCAAAGCAAAGCAGCTCCAAGCACAACAGCCTGGTCTTGGGGGGCTCGCTACAGCAGGAATGTCCGGACGTGTCATAAGATGGCTTCAGGCTTGTGGTGCAGAGCAGGACTTGCGATTCATGGATAACTATACTTTTGTTCGAACATTGGCTCCATTCATGGTAGCGGAAGGCATGGAGGAGATTGCTTGGGAATGGCTTGTACGAACAATCAACGATGCTTCTGGAAACCTACCCAAGGAGAAGCGTCTCAAGAGAGCATCCCACCTACTCGGAGAACTCGTCAGGGCGAAATGCCAGCCTCAGTATGGAAACCTTGATTCAGGCATTTCAACTATGTTGCAAGCGCAGCAATTATTCCGGAACAGTCCATTACTTTCAGATCTTCTAGTCTCCTCGTGGAGGTCAGTCTCATGGTTTTCTACTGTCGAGGCTTACAGTCGATCCGCGCCATCAGAGGAGCTTTTCGATGCCCATCTTGCTACGGCTGATCGACTACCATTACCGTTCCAACTGGAACGGGCTCACCTTCACCTTTACCACCCTACGCATCCAGATCACCTCCCTGCGCTCAATTTCTTTAAAGATAAGGAGAAGATTCGGACACTAGTGAGCGCCCTTGGGCCCAAGAAGGGGAAGCCTGAGAAGCTGAGCACTGTCTCTTGGCTTGCTTTCTTGGGACACGACACCGTCAACCACTTGACCCAGTCTGGTAGAACCCAGGAAGCCCAGGGGGTGACAGAATTGTTGCAGGCGGAAGTGGCCAGCCTTTTCAACATCAAAAACAGAGCGGAACCGGCTTTAGGATCCTAGAGAGCTCAGAAGGAAAGCTGGTATGATGAATGGGTGAGTATTTGATGACTTGTTCTTATCGGGAACCCGGTTACAAATTTGATCATGTACTATACTGGAATTACGGCGATACATAGGGAGTTGGCTATAACGATACCACGATTGAGTCTTACACGGACTATCACGCGAAAGCGAGCCATCAATTGGAGTAAATAAAGCAATTGGAACTTTTCATTATCAAACAGACTTTAAATCATTGCCGTGCTTTTGTGTCATGGTATCTATCATTGCAATATTGCAAACATCAATCTATATGGCATCTTCTTTTAATCAGAGTCGCTCTCTGCTCTGTCTGGTGAGAAGCCTTGGAACTCCTCCTCATCGTCATCGTCATCGTCATCTGGCGCAGGACCTTCGCCAGCGTCATCGTCCTCGTCCTCCTCCTCCTCTTCGACCTCAAAGGCACCAGAGATATCCCATCGGTCACCCTTGGCGCTCTTACTGATATACTTGACAAACTTGAGGGCGCCGCTGTCGCGCATGACAATAGTCATCTTGTTCCATGACGGGGCCTGGAAGAAGAGGATGTTGTCATCATCATCACCACCAGCCTTGTACACGGCTGCATCTTCATCGGCATCATCATCGCCAGACATGAAGATTTCTTGACCGCCTACTTCAGGCACTTCCTCGACTTCCTTCTTCTTCTCGGCGGCCTTGGCCTTGGCCTTGCCTTTACCCTTAGCGTTCTTGCCGTTCTGCTCCTCGGCTTCCTCTTGTGCATCTTCCTCTTCGTCCTCGCCCCAGCCAGGTGTAGGTGTAAAACCTAGGTTGATTTCCACACGTGCCTTGCCCTCATGGCCAGTGGCCAGTGTGTAGTCCAGGCCGCGACGGAAGCGACGGGCAAGGAGATCAGCGCTCTCAACCGTGGTCTTGGTAGCCATCTGAAGCCACTGGCGGAACTGGCGACTAGGTAAGAAGATGTCGAGAAGCTCGGTGATAGGTGACTCTTCCTGCGATGTGCGAAGCTGATCGGGCCCGCTGGGCTGCTGGTAGAGATAACGGGCCTTGTGGGGAGGCTTAGCCACGCGCCATGAAGACGTCTTTTCTATTGTGGGAGTATCCTCTGGTGTGGGCTTCTTCTCTTCGGCCTCGACATAGTCCCTAAGGCGTTGGGCAAATTTCTTGCCCAGGATGTCTGGTAAAGTGATCTCGAACATCTCGTTGAAAGTCTCAGAGATCTCTTCCAGCGCGTCGGGAACCAAGTATGCAGGCGAAATGTACTTGAGCAGGAATTCAAGATCCGCCTCGTCAAAGCCCTCTTGGTTGGCCTGCTTGTCGACCTTCATGACCTGAGGCTGAGGCATGTCGTACTGAGCAGGATTGCCCTGAAGCTGCATCAGGCCGCTGTTCTTGGCGTTTCTCTCCTCCTCGCCCTTGATGTAGCCCTCCTCTCCAATCTGGGGGATGTGGAACCATCCACTAATAGCCATACGAATGCGGCCTCCCTCTCTCTCGAGCTGCTTCTTGGTCTCGGCGCGGTAGACCTCCTCCACATCGTGGAAGCTCTCGCCAGGCTGGACGGCGAAGAAGCTCAGTTGGTTCCACGCAGGCGGGATAACCTTGGTGACGTCGGGCAGCGGCGTCTTGGCGACCTCGCCATCTTTGTCCTTGATCTCCTGGACGGGGAACAGACGGAGTGCGCCTCCCCACTCAGGCTTCCAGGGCGTATCGGGGTCGACTAGGTAGAGGATGTAGCTGACGCGACGACTACCAATGACATCGTCGTGACAGAGCAGGTAGCAGCCAGGCGTGTAGATGTTGATAGCCATATCAGTCTTGCGACCGCTCAGAGGACCGCAATCTGTGATGTGGGAGACATAGTTGCGGAAGCTCTCAGAGTAGATGGCATCACGAAGCTTGAGCAGCGAGGGTAGCTTAGCCAGAGACTCGTCGTCTAGACCGTCGAGGTTGGCAAGGTCTCCCGACTGGTGGATCTTGTAAATATCGGTCTCCTTGGGTGTGAACTCGACATTGGCCTTGATCTCGCTGCGCACCGATCGAAGGAGGGAATCGTCGACGAGGCCGTTGATGACGGCATGTTTGTAAGGCTCCGACTGAGCATACTGTTCCGTGTACGAATCGAGAATCTTCTGATCAAAAAGACCAGCGCGGAACCGCTTCTGAGCTTCCTCGGCGCCCAGAGCTATAGAAAAGAATGTCAAGTCAGTAGAGAGAGCGCGAAACAGAGGAAGTGGCTGCGCTTACAAGGCTTGGACTTTTTCTTGTTGGCCTTGGAGGCACTGGCAGCAGCTCCCGCTTTTCTCTTCATGATGGCTCGCGCAATTGAATTGATTTCCAAAAGTTGTGCGAAGTGGAAGGGGAGAGTTTCTGTTTCTGCTGAGAAGAAATTTGGCGTGCGAGGAGAAGTAGGTAGCGGTAGTTGTGCGAAGTCGCAAAGCAAAGAATGGGCTGACGTCGCCAATCTTTTGAAATTTTTGGCTCCGAAAATCGACCCATCCTCAACGTTTGAACCACTATATACCCTGTTGCTACTGAACTGTCTGAGACTTGTGGCCACAGAATTTTGGTCAATTGTTTACTAGAGAGTGTATTCTGTTATCTTGATTTTATCTAAATTTATCATGTCTTAATTGCATCCAATTCAGCTGTTTCTATCTCGATTGCAACTCATAAACAGCCACGGGCGCTAACATGAGCAGCCATGATGATGGGCCGATAGTGGACCTTATCTGATCACTAGTTGGAGCCAGTATGATGCATAAGAATTATGCACAGCGTATGCATGTACGCGCCGCTTCAATTTTGGTTGAGAACCAACTCCAAGATTGCCAACCAGAAAGTATAATACTACCTACGGATTAACTCAACATTACCTATGTAGAATCGGATTGGTCAGGTTTCAACTGCAGCTATGCGCCCAAGTTGGCGCCTAATTCTTCACTGCAACTTCACTTGGGGATGTCAAGTCATAGTAAAGACGTGAGATGACTAGAAGCACTGAAATAAGACGTCAGGAAGTGTACAGTGGAAAGGATTTTATGTAATATTTGAGAACTCCCAAGATAACCAACTTTTCACATATCTGTTCATCCCTCATCACATCATCACCAAACTCCTGTCTATACCTATGGCCACGCAATACATCAAGCACCAACTAACTTACTTTGCACTTCGAGCGTCAACTGACTGGCGCAGCTGGGCAATAACCTCGGAGGGGTCCTTGGCTCCAAACACAGCGCTTCCTGCAACGATGACATTGGCACCAGCGCCAGCAGCCTCGTCGATTGTCTTAGGTCCGATACCGCCGTCGACTTCGATGTTGAGATCTGGGTACTTTTCGCGCAGGGCCTGGACCTTGGGCAGCTCGGAAGCCATAAACTTTTGGCCGCCAAAGCCGGGATATACGGTCATAACGAGGACCATCTATAGTGTAACGTCAGTATCGAATGTTGCATGAGCGTATTTGCCAGACGTACATCAGGCCTCTCCTTTTCCTCTCTGTTCTCGAGAATTTCCCACAACACATCAACCGAAGTATCGGGCTTGATAGCAATACCAGCGAGAAGCCCTTGATCGTGGATGTATCGGATAAGGGCCTTGGGGTTGGTCTTTTCCTCTGTCTGCTGCTCGGGATTCTCGGCTGCGCTGGAGAAGGCGGCTTCATAGTGGAAGCAGTAGAGATTGCAGCCAGCCTTCTTGAATTCCTTAACCCATTTCTTGGGCTATCGTCCCAGTGTAAGCTTCTTTATTACGCCATATTCTCGCATTCGTAAAGGGCTCTTACCTCTGCAATCATCATATGACAATCGAAAGTGCCCCGGCCATGGGCTTCGGTGGGCTGATCGACATGTCCTCGGATGGACGCAACGACGGGGGGTCCGAAGGTGATGTTGGGAACAAAGTGGCCATCCCTATAAAGTCAGCGTGATCCCAATCGCTTCGTCTTAGACTTGCAGCATACATAATGTCAACATGGAGCCAGTCTGCGCCCTGCTCCATGGTGCGGGCACAGTCGTGGCCGAGCTGAGCAAAGTCAGCCGACAGGATTGAGGGAGCGATAATAGTCTTGGGAGCCATTGTTGAGGGTATATGCGATCAATCGAAGGTAGTAAAAGTCAACGTATGATGGTGGAGAGAGATTTGGTCTATCGTAGAGGCTTCTTCAATGGTGGGGTTGTTTCCAATGCTCACCGTCGTCCAGTGACGTTGTTAGTGGGGTCTTCGTAAAGCCATGTCCTTGTGGGGGCCAGGGCGTTTATCAAAGGTCGAATCGTCAACGGAACCCGCTTTATATTTGATGTCGGGCCTGTTGCATGAATGTAGATTGAACGACAAGCTGTTGGTCCGTTCCTCGATAGATGTGCAACAAATAACAGGGATTTGCAACTTCCAATGATGGTTCCGGCGTAAGCGCTTCGAATCATAACGAGCGGCTTTTACATCCACCATGGTATGACACAAACTTTCTCCCGAGGTCAACGGAACGGAAATTCAAAAGAAAGAGTCTTGATTCGAGTAAATCCAGTTAACACTGGTGGCCTTGCGGCAAGTAGTAGTACATGGTTTATAACTCCAAAACTCTCCAAGCAGAGAATAGAAAATTACCTGTTTCCTTGCTTATTTCCAATTACGTCCCTCCTCTTGATACTAGCAATACCTGTATTCAAATCCACTTCAGTCCCATCCTCATCTACAGAGCAAATAGCATGGCCATGGCAACACCCAAGATGCCAGCGGCGCCCTCACGCGAAGCAGCGTTGCCCTGATTATCGCTAGCATTGCTGGCTGCGGCCGATGTCTCGCTGGTAGTAGAGCTCGTAGGTGTGCTCTTGTCAGTCGCGCTGCCCGAGGCCGCTTTCTTGTCGCATTTAACCTCGTTGGGCAGATCAGTCACTCCAGAGGACGAGCAGATCTGCTTGGCGTACTTGACGGCTGTGTCTCTGCCCTTGGCGTCGCACTTCTCCTCGAGACAGCACGCGATTCCAGAGAGGAAGTCCTGGTTACTGCAGATGCACTTAATGTCGAGCTGGCCGCATCCGGCAACGCCACCGCCTGTGGTGTACTTATCGACGCAGGGTTGCTAAAAGTGCAAAAGTGAAGTCAGTATGGCTTTCTTAGGGCTTATGTGATGGTCACACAGTAGAGACGAGAGAGGGTAGAGTCATCGCCACATACAGCGCATGTCGGGAGCTTTGCTTGCTGAGCGGCGACAAGGCCAGTCAGAAGGACAGAGGTGAACAGAGACAGCTTCATTTTGATGATTCGGGTATAAATGGTGATAATAGTGAATGGAAAAGAAGGAAGGGACGTTGTAAAGTTTCACGAACGCGCGGCAAATTGTTTTATGAGAACCCCCTTTTGAGACAGCTGCCGGAAGCTTTCTCTTTAAAGGCAATATACTAAGCTGACCTAGTACCACCTCGGACCTCCTTCGTGAACCTTAGCAGCTTAGCGCTCTTGGCGCTCTAAGCAAAACGCCCTAACCGTCCCAGCGGGTCCCTCGGAAACAGTCTTTGCGAGCGGCAAAAAAAGGCGAACCATTCCCCTCCTCGAATGATCTGCAGATCACCAGCCAATGGCCACTTCTCCACGTGTTCTAGATCCTCTCGGCATATCAAACGCCGAGTCAGATCTGGCCCATCGACTTACACGTATTCGGCTGGGTCGGCCCCATGAGCCATCCATAATTTCAATACCATAGAACACGGACTGGGATTCAAGCTGTATTTCAAACTCGTCTATCATTCTGCAGGTGCTCAGATATAATCTCACCTGAGTTTTGGAATTTGGGTGGGAAATGCGGTAGTTATGTTTCAGAGCATGTCTCAATACAAGCCACTTCATATATCAATAGGACTTGAGTTGCATCCGGTAGTTGTGGCGCTATTGGAGCATACCATCCAAGATTGAAGAAGCAAACTCATCGAAAAAGGAAATTTGCAATCACTGATCAGGCACTTGTTACTCGGTACCTTGAAATAGTTATGAAGGCTTGAAGCATAACTTGTCTCGAACTGCTGCGAATGACTTGACAGTCAGTATTGATTCTTCTAGCGTGTCGGTTCTTGCTTCTATCTTGAGGGTCCAGCCCAGTTGTTGATCGCAAACGTGATTCTACTCAATAAACGCCTCCGCTTCGGCCACTGGCCTTCATGTCATCGCCATCAGAGTTTGTACCATATCACCTCCTAGGCAGTGCTTTGGAATACTACAGCCCGGGGTAGCGTGTTCTTGTCACATGTGACCCCTACCTACTCTCAATATGCTGTTGAATGCATATCCTGGCTCTTGGGCTGTCGCCTGTTGGCTCCCCGTTAAACAAAGTTTAATGAAGCCAACGTCATTGCCGAGTTCCTCTCGCACATTCACACTCTCTTGCCCTGCTTGAGAAGATCTGAAACTTTGGGAGGAAGTACGAGAGCACTCCGGTCGTTTCTACGGAAGAAGTCGACAAGCGATATCGCAGTCTTTTCCGGCAAATCTTCATGGATGAAGTGCCCGGCCTCTGGGAAAACTTGCAACGCATATTTCCCTGTTCCATCACAGTCAGCATCCAAACTTCACACAATACTAATGAACGTACCCTGCATCTGGCCAATAGTCAACTCGGTGTCCAGTCTGTCTGTCCCAGCAAGCAGGAGCAGCTTTCCTCCTCTAGCCCCCAAGAATTTCTTGCTCAACCCCACGAACCAGTCTTCCCAGTAAGGCTGAGTCGCGCCCAAGTTAGTCCGCCATTTCCACGGCCTCGTCGGGTCATCATTCTCGTCAAATACTAGCAGTGCGGGAACAGACGTTCGAGCAGATGTGGAATTGCGTATCGTTCGCGAGCGGATGTGCCATTCGATGCCTGCCTGCAGCGTCGCAAAGCCCAGTGGTCTTGTGGATAAATAAGTTTGCATACTTTGTAAAGCATCGATGGCAGAGCCTTCGACAACATCCAGCACCGCATAGCACAATACTGATGTTCCCAATTTGCCTGACTTGGCCAGATCTGTTACCACAGCTCCGCCTAGGGAGTGTCCCACGAGCACTATCGGGGGCATCTCTGGCCACGCCATCTCAGTCTTTGTAAGCTGGACGACATTGAAAAGGTCCGACGATAGTGTTTCCAAGCTCATGTCCAGTGCCTTGTCTCCAGGTGCATAAGTTGACCCATGGCCTCTACAGTCAATGGCGAGGATACCGGCTGTCGACAAACGCTTCCGTATCTCAGAAGCCACAACAGCAAACGATAGCCCGGAAGATCCTGCTCCATGATGCATCACAAACAATGGCCCCTTACCCACCGGCGAGGTGAGGTAAGCATGATAGACTACTTCTGGATCTTGCTCTGACTTTATGGACAACTCGCGCTCAAAGTAGGTTGTCCAAGGAATCTGCTCCAGGGTCCTGCCGCGGGCGACTCTGTAGCCTGTCAGTCCCGCCATGTCTCACTCGATCATAGTACTGAGTGGAAACTACCCTTGAGGTCGAGCAAACAGCTTCTGGTTGGGCGATGGTATGATAGTTCCTGTCGAGGAGACGGACGATGCCGACGAGGCTGAGGAAGAGTCGTCGTCGACAGGCTCCGGCAGCTCAGGGAGCATATCATTCTCTTGCTGCTCCTCGAGCTCATCAAAAGAATCATTAGATATGCCGAACTTGGCTTTGGCCCATGCTCGCTGCAGGTCGCTCATGATAGATACGGTACGCAGATGACGTAGGTTCCATTCGCACCGCCAAAATCTGCAAATGGCGGAGGCTTTTCCGGTGCTGACGCTTGTTGTAGGTAGTCTCGAACTTCTCTCTAGTGATTCGGCTTATCTATAATCAAAACTAATGCCTTTTGTTGTCTTTGTGCAACTGGTTGATGGTGGTCGTGCGATATGTCAGCCAACCAACCCAAACCCAGCTCGATTTGCATTTGTGAATACTGGGGCACAGTGAGGTTCTCAATATTCAAACACTGTATGTATACGGCCTTATCCGACCAGCTCAACAGTGCGCTTTAGGTTTCTTACTCATTTTCGATATATTCTTTATATAATGCCATAAGTTGTGGAAGGAAACTACGGGGTTTTTTTCATCTGTGTAACCTTAATCTATCTCGCCGAGGTATTGAATTAGGTTATTCAATCATTCGATATGCTCTCTTATGTGCTGTAAACGTTCCTGGCCTAACAGTTATCGGTGACTTTCCACAAAAGCATGAAAACGACAGTATAGAAGCAATAGAGTACGCCGGAGGGATATAGAAATCTACCTTCGCCGAGACGCGCCATCTAGATTCAGCCAAATGCTTATCTAACAGTTCACCTTATGAAGTCAGTTTGTGCAGTAAATCTTAACGGTTTTGAAATACCATAAGTGAGTTAGCATGCTCTGATAGTCTATGCGGTACTGTATCGCTAATGGTTCGATAGTGACAAATGGTGACCATATACCGTTCCATAAGCACCACGCCGGCAGGCATATAGACATCCCTATATCTCCATTTTTGGGCGAACCACGACTGCATACTTTCACGGTTGGAAGTTTAAGCTTGTTGCCACACGATGTTGATAGGTTTATAAGGTTCCTGTCCGCGCTTTCTCCAGATCTCATTCAGTAATGCGGCTAATTCGGTTGACATGTGCCATCATTGAGTCTCTATATTTTAGCGATACTGCAAACAATTTATTAGTCTACGACCAAGTATGATATGTACACAGCTAACCAATGTCATTTAAACCCGAAACTGGGCGTTTATCTTCATGACAGAGCTGCTATCTAGTGTCCATGTGTCGCAGTACAACCTACCCTATAGATCGAACTCAACGCCATAATTCCCCATTGACAATACCTCGAAATCTCGCAAGTTCGCGCCAGTCTAACCGACTCGGCCGAGCCATGGACTTTTGTGTTGAACCCCCTGTCAGCATTAAACGAAAATGGAAATTTTGTTCCATCGATGCAGAACAAACCTGAACAGGTTAGCTGCCCATCATTTATCATCTAGGCCCTGTGCTGTGCTTAATCTTGCTCCAGGCTCAAGCTACTGCTACCGCTACCGCTCCGCTAGTGGCCTTAGGACTCCCTGTTCCTGCATCCTCAGACCGATTTCGTGGTTCTGGGGAACAAGACTCAATCTTGTATCCGTTGCATCAACTTGAGGAATGATTGACTTAAGCAGTGCTGTAAGGTGGCACCATGAGAGACAAAAAAGAAACTAAGGTTTAGTTACGAATCAACACGTAAAAAAAGCACGTCACGATGTTGTCACTAGGTACGGGATCGGCACTATTATGTGGTTCTATTGGTTCCAGACCGAGAATTGTTGTCTCTTGGATATGAACCAGTCTAAAATCGATATATGCCACCTCTCGAAAGACTGCTTAATGCACAATCTAAGTCACATCAACCAGAATCTTGGAAATAAAAAATCAATGACCTCTACGACGATGTAGATGGCTGCTTCGAGAACAATCCTGTGGAGGTGCAGAACGCAAAGCCCTGGCAGGGGGGTGTTGCAGTCACTACGATGAGGAATATGAGGCTGTCATTAATTACCCCAAGGTATTTCTAACAGCTGCTTCTCATGACATACCGGAACTGTCGAGGGAGGCAGTTAGGTTAATGCCTAGGTAGGTATTCGCATACCACGGTATTTGATATCTGGTGGTGTGAAGGTGACAAAAGCAACGAGCCTGGCTAGGGCCTGGTTCGAGCTGGGTACTCCGATAATTTGTGCCATCCGAACCATTTCTTTTCTTTCGTATACCTGAACCCTGCAACTTTGAACTGTCGATGCAGATTAAGCAACCCTACCTTGTGTTCAGTAGGCGCTATAACCCTGGGTCATGCAGCTGCATCGGACTCGAGTCACAAGTCCGGGTTTCTGTCAAAAGCTAGAACGGGTAAGGCGTCTCTCGGGCATTTTCGCAATTGTTCCAGCTCCCAACTCCAAGGATGAGATTTGAGACCATTCAGAATTTTAGTTTACCCAGAGCCAGAGCCCATTTCGTGGCGGCGCCGCATTCAACCTTGAGACAGAACCTCCAGATTAGACACCTATAAAATGGACGAATAAGATGAGTCGGATGCTCCGAGAAAAACGGTTATTATAAATACGTAGGTAGTTAGTTATACTCGGTCAAACTCTCATAGCGTAGACTAGACTACTGTTGAGTAGTGGACGTGGCCTCCGTAGCGCCCCGACAGTATGGATAACTACCACCCTTAGTGCAAAGCCATTGTAAGCCGAGGGATAGTTGAGTCTATGCAGTAGGGATCGTCGCTATCTTTTCCGTTAAGAGCGTGAGGTGTGGTATTTGCTTGACCTGAACCTCAGACCTTTATCCCTATCCTTAATTATCCCTGATTACTCTTGTGTAACACAACACCTGGCTGTCGGGACAGGGCGCGGAAGATTATACGCCAATAGATGTGTATATCAGTTGCCGCAAGGGCCACATTGGTTTCTGCTATCCATGGATCCGCAAACTAGTCTCGTTTGAACACGGGTTTATTCCCATGATGGGGGGACTGTGCGGAATGATTCTTACAAACTGACAAGCAATCCACTTTCAAATGCTCCGTAGCAGATAGAATTGTTTCTCATGATATATCACCAACAAACACACCCCTGACCCCTATGTTGACGTTGACTAGTTCCACCTTCTAGTCTTCATTGCGTTAGATGTGCGCTCCCAGGACTGGCCATGGTTCTTGGCACCTGTGTCTGCGTCTGCGTCTGCGTCTGCGTCTGCTGTATCAATGACCAAGCCTATATTAGAAAAGGTTTTTACTGTCTAGTGGATTCCTCCTGTATGCTGGCAGTCCACATACCTGGGACTCGGGGACGTAAGCCTTCTCCAACATCCAATGGGTATTGATGTATCGAGTTAGATGTCAAATCCCATGGACCTGGACTTGTGTCTCTCTTCTGGACTGCCTGTTGGAAGCCCTTTTCGGCACTCTACGTAGTAAGCATATGGCGCTGATGTTCTGCTACTCTGATGCACGGGGGTATCATGCTGTGTCTTAATGCTGAGTCTTGAGGGCTGTGAGCCAATGAAGCTTCCCGGGCCTGAGACTCACATATCTCTTGAGTCTTGACTTTTTCTGGATGGGTTGGCAGCTGCTTGAAGGTCCCTTTGCAACCTCACAAGAATTTGATTCAGTTGACGGCCGTTTCGAAGTAACTTATTCAATAGTAGTGCCTGGCACCAGACGCCACGGACTCGAAAGATTGGATTTATTGATATGATACAGGTGTTCATCAATCATCACCCCTGACCCTGGCGCGGATAAGCAAGTCTAACAGAGAGGCTTGTTGCGGCACATGACCCGGAACTGCCCTTATCCGGGCCCGGACATTTATTATTACTAGTGTGGACGTGCTAGGCTTGATGGACGTCAAAAGAGGATATTGCTTAGGTACATACAGAGCACTGTAGATTAGATCTTCAGTGCCATTGGTGAGCCGGCACTTGGTGACAAGTGGTGGAGACAATGTAGCTGAGGTGGAGAGGCTAAAGTGAGATAGCGCAGGTAAGACGGGCCCTAGGGGAGATCTGAGCGCTCCAGAATAGGAAGTTCAGTGCACATTAAGGCACGTGCACCTGCGGGAAGCTCGATTCCCGTCACTCAATGAGTGGGGAGTCCCTGCCAAGTTGGTGATCCAAGCTGAGTATGGCTTCCTTCCTTCCTTCCCAGGTCCTTAAGTCCCTTTGCTCAAGTCATGTGTTTTTCACCCGGCCATCATGTCTGAGTCGACAACTGCAGCATCTCTCCTTAATAGAGGCCTATTATAGACTATCCGGTGCCTCATTGACGGATGGCCCCGTTTCTCTTGGCACTAATATCTTCCCAGGCTTCGCTCGCCCCGTTTAGCGCCGGGAGTATCCTCTGATTGATGTGCAGCCTCTGCCGGGGAGACATTGAACTCTCTAGCCATCCCGAGCTCTACATGCCCCTGACCCAGCATCATCATCAGCATCATCGTCATCATCATCAGAAACTCTTGTCCATGCTCAAGGGAGTTAGTTTTGGATTGACTACTCGGCCTTTACACGTGTGAGCTTGCGTCCGGCTCCCTTTTGTTCAGCACTCACCGAGAGGAAGCCTCGTCTTTGGACCAAGACACCATCGGCATGGAGCTTGCGAGAAACCGCTTGAACACCACTCACGGCGCTTGGTGGCGTCTTTGAACATCACCGCATGTCTCTACTCCGTAGCTGCAGATGCATTCTCAGTCGACGCTGCGTGATATATCGAGCTCGTATTGATTTGTCTTTGATATCATCACAGGCCATATGACCTGCCTGCCGGGGATCTTGCTGGAACAGGGGCTTTGCAATCAATTTACACCCTGCCTGTCTTGAGCCTGGAGGGCTCCCTTGAAATCGAGCGACCAGAGAAAGAGAGAGCCCTGATCTCTGGGCCATTCACTGAGTGTTGCTATTTCAATACTGGGGTAAATAGTCGCGCTTCCAAGACCAAACCCACAAAACTCTTTACTTTGGACGAGGGGAGACCTGTAAAACGATAGGTGCAGTGGTCCTGGCAAGAGACAGTGGCCAAGCGAGTTCGCTTCGAGATAATCTCGCGTCTTTCTGAAGCTGTCAGAGCAACCAGGGAGGGATTAGCGACGCACAGACATAAAAACACCGACCACGCGTAAGGAGGGTCTCGCTCAGCAATATACCCGAGTTGAGAACTGACCTCCCTCATCCACAAAGTCCACTGAGTGGTTTTGTGTTCTGCCTGAACCTTGTTTCCCGACTCCGTTACCGTATTTGGACGACCTTGCGGAATGATCAACCTCTTTGCTTACCCACAATTTGGTTGATGCCGGCCTCAGCTGGGGTGTCGATGCTGCTAGTTTCCGACTCTGCACGCAGTTGAAGTGTCAAAGCACCATGAAAATGGAGAATAAGAAGTCTGAAGACTTTACTC
>ONZP01000276.1:0-33623 GCA_900312805.1 Fusarium torulosum
CCCTAGCCCTTCCCGGCTCTCGGGTAGCTGCATTCCATTTAACATGATTCTGGGCGCTCATGAGCAATGGCTTGCGTGAGAACATGATGAACATAACGTAATTACTGTGTTGGAATGAAATCTGTCTATTTATTTTGTTCTATAAGATAAAAGTGCCTGATCAACAACCCGTGTGGTCGATTTATGCCATAAAGTGAATGTGCGAAAACTTGCATGACACGACAAATTTAAAGTGTCATATACATGGCTTGGTATCATGACCGTTTCACACAGGGTTGCGTTTAAGCAGACATAATCCTCGTATGATGATTTGAGTTTTTATTTACTTCAAAAGGTATCTACTAGGCTCGATACCGAGATACTCTAGCTTATCTAACGCGATCAATATTCATATGCACATCATCCATCACAGCTCTTTCTATGTAATCATCCTCACATGGCGAGCCTAGCCATGTCATATCAAGCACCTAGATCGTAGTACACACAGTTACCGGATCGAAAGTTGTAGAGGAATGCGTGTCGAGACCCATTCTTCTTCTGGTACCTGAACCGCCAAGTGTCCAACTGGTCGTGAATCTCGCGTATATACTTCTTCTCTGTAGTTGTCACTGACTGTTCAACTTGTCGCCAACCCTCAGTCTCCGAGAGACATGTTTCGCGCATCAGGTCCATAACCTGATCTGTCGTCTCGATAGCCAAGATAGGCCCTTCGAGAAATGATCGTACCAGACTGCCCGCACTGATTTGGGCTTGTTCCACGACCGTTCTACGGTTGAACTTTTTACTCCGCGTTTGTGCCACAAGTACACGAACTTCTTGTTCAGACTCCTTATCGCCTGAGCCGTTGGCGTCAGCTGAGCTGTTGCCACGAAGTTTCACTACTGTCCTTGAGTCGCGTTCTCGAATTTCGGCACGAAGCCAGGACAGCAGTTGTGTCGTTGGTATATCTGCATCTGGGTAATCTTTGCGTCCCATACTCTTGACTTTCAAGATTGCGTCTTGCTTGATGATAATGATCCAAGAGTACGTCTCCTCTCGGTGTTTCGATAGTAGATCTTCGGGCGATCTCGCATCCTTTGCCATCTCGGCGCTAATGTCGTGTGCCCACAGAGTTTGAAGTATCTCAACACCCGATGATCTCAACACAGCAGCGTCGAAACTGGCTACTAGACAGTCGCACTGCAGCGCATGGTTAGTGACACCAAAAATAAAATAAAAAGGAAGCTCCAGGAGGGTAACATACTCGCCGAGAGTTAAAAATGCCACTTGGTTCGTCCTCAGACTTTTTCAAAAACGGACGCCCGCCGGCTTTGGGGTTCTTTGCCAACCGTTCCCACGCCAAGCTGAATCCAACAGCATGTCTTTCTCCAAATTGACCACCAACCCTTGGTCGATATTCCCTGATGAGTTGATCATACCTGCCACCAGCAGCAAAAACATCCTTGACTTTCTTATCGTAAAGGCACGAGAAGAGGACGCCACCTGTGTAGAATGCTTCTTTCAAGCTGTTTAGTGGGTTGATATAAATTTTGGTTCCTACACCCAGGCGCTTGCAATACTCTACGACTTCTTTTAGGTGTGCGATTGTTGGAGAGGCTCGCTGATACATATCGCTGCCCTCAAAGAGAACCTTGAGCTTGGAGAAAGTCTTGTTCGGGGTGTCTGTTCACTGTCAGTCTCCGAACCCCTCCCACATCTGTGCTTACTTACCTCGGAAGTCGAATTTCTGTAGTTCGTCTACACTTGTAGCTGAAACGCCCACAGTTGCTGACCGCAGTTCGATCCTAATCTTCTGCCAGGTGTAGTTGTGGATATTCAGCTTGCTCAGAACATCAGCCGCTGCACGCCGGCTAGCAGGCTCGATTCCACAGTGCTCAAAAATGAGTTGCAGAAGATCTGAGTGTCCGAGATGAAAGCACATGACCGTTGTTGACAAGGAAGGGAACGTATGAATGACCTCATCAAGTACTTTGAGAACTTCCGCTTCCTTCAAAGCAAGATCCAAGGTGTCAGTGGTGACAATGTCGAAATCAACTTCCCCAAACATAAGAGGTTGTCCCATGTCCTGCTTGTCACGAAATACGTTGCCAAAGGTAAATGTTCGTTGAATGACAGGCCCGCTTGCTTGCTTCGCCATCATTCTTGCATTTCCTAGCGTCAGATCATAAGGCAGCTGGAGAACGTTGCCATTTGGGTCCAAAAGCTGGACAGCGTTGTCCCCATAGTGGGATGATCGAGGATAGATGATGCCTCGCGGAGTCTCCAAGGCACCATGACGGCGGAAGATTGAGACTAACTCTTGTTTCACTAGGCCTTGGTTGAGCAAGTCTTGTGGACTCAAGCTTGTCGAAGCCATGTCCCAAGCATAATTCTTGGTAGGTTCCATGCGTTTTGCAAACAAAGTAGAAAGCATCTTGCGATAGTACGGCGAGCTGGGATCTGCAAGTCCAGCAAGGGTACGTCTGATCGTCTCGCTCTCCATCTGGACGGGCAACTTGCCACTTTTAAGAAGATCTGTACTTGAGGGCCTTTCTTTGGGATTGTGATTAACAAGGGATAGCACAATATCTGTCTGAGCCTTTTCCGCGGGCTTGAAATCCGATGGCAACACTGGTGTCGGTCGTCTAAGCTGACCCAAGACATCAGCTTTTTGCATGCCCATCATAGGCAGATAGCACATCTCGAAGAAAATGATCCCCAGAGAAAACATCTGTTTTTTGTTAGCTCAAGAAACTCTCGTAGATATATGATTCACTTACGTCGACCTTTGTGCTGTATATGCCATTCACAGTTGACCTGACTTCAGGCGCAGAGTAATAAGCAGTGCCAATACTTCTCGTCATGTCGTCTGTCTCTAGAGTGTTTGCGGCGACCTTTTCTACAGAGAACTGCCCGCTGGTAGCAAGTCCAAAATCGCCAATTTTGACATTGTCAATTCCGTCCGAGCTGCTGCTAATGAAGATGTTCTCCGGCTTCAGATCGCGATGAACGATGCTGAGCCCGTGGATATGAGATAAGCCTTCCAGAATCTGACGAAAGAGCCGCCATATTTCTGCAGTGTTCTTGTAAAGATTTCTTGCAATAAGATCCCGGAGAGTCTAATAATATGAATGAGTAAATTTGATGTATGCTCAAGGTTGCTGAAACCTTGCTACTTACACGTTTTTCACAGTACTCCATAGAAATATAGAGTATCGTCCTGTATGAGCGTTGATAGCGAGCTCTCCGCTGGAAGACAGCGTTTCTTTCTTTGTCCGGAGATACGACTCGGTGAATAGACATTTCATTGTCCGAGTAATCATCGTCTTCTTCTGAATCCTCCTCATCCGAGTCGTCTTCGTCCTCGTCTTCATCCGATTCGTCGAATCCATAATCCACATTGGCATTGGAAGATATGAAGTCGAGACCTCCCGTACTGGTGGCGAACTCAATATCGATCCCAGCAGATCCAGTTCCCTGAGTATTCTCCTCGGTAAAGTAACCCGTCGATGTGTCATCCTCAGTGTCGCCCTGGTCAGGGATTTCCTCCACCCAGGTATTGTAGTACCGAACCACTGCAGGATGGCTGAGTTGGGACAACAGTCGGACCTCCTTCAGAATTTCTGTAAGGCTGGCCTGTGAGCGTTGCGTGATCTTCTTGATGGCGTAAATCTGGCCGTCGAGCTTCTTTCTTGCCTTGACAACCTCTCCGAAACCTCCTTTGCCTAGTCTGCCTTCTTCAATAAAGTCTTCGGTATACCGAGATAGAGAAGGGCCTCGATGAGTAGTCGAGTCACGTCGAAATCTCGCCGGGATAGTTTGTAAGGACGTTGAAGGGCTGCTGGATAGAATCGCGGATGTATCATCAAAGAGAATTGGCGCATCGGTGGCCAAGAACTCACTGGATCCAAGCTCGAAAGCTCTAGGCCTCTTTTGTTTGTCCTCTCTGAAGAATCTACTGACTAGCTCGTGTAAAGAATGGGACAGAGTGACAGACTCCATCAGGTTCCTAGGTGAGGAGTACGTTCGTAGCACGTCGAGACCAAAAACCATCTGGACAAATACGACGCCAAAATCCCAGATATCCGTCTTGAACGTATACTGGGGCTTTGACACGCCAGCAATTTCAGGAGGCAGCCAATACGCGGATTTGGCAGTATTTACTCCTGGAGGTCCTGGCTTATGTGTACTGATGGAGTGTATTTCCCTCTGGTACCAGGCGTCAGAGATCTTAGGAACGATTTCACCTGTGGGCTCTCGAAACAGAAGAATATTCCCTGCATGGATATCTTGATGAGCAATATTCTTGTTGTGAAGAAAGTTGAGCGCATCTAGCAAGTCCCGTGTCCAAGACCGCACTTTGCCAATCTCAATCTGTCCTGCAAGCTCCAATAGCTCCTCTAACGGTCCCTTCTCTGCCAAGGGCGACAAAACGCTTATGGTCCATGCATTGGCGACAGTTGGATCCGTGGCGAGTCCGGCTTGAACCTTGAAATCCAGGACTTCAACAAGATGGCGGTGCTGAACTCGCTTTACGGTCTTGAGATCCTGAAGACGAGACTCTAGACTCTGGAGTTGAAGCTTGAACTCCTTTGAGTCCTTGCTCGTGGTGCGCAAGATAGTTTCCTTGAGAGCCATAGTCAGGCTGCCCTGTCCATTAGTCAAGACAGGTCTGACCGTGTAAACCACAGACACAGGTCCTTGACGAGGATCAGATTTGCTCGCAACAGCCTTGAACACAAGTGTATTTCCCGACTTGTCCGTGGCATTGCAGAACTGGTCGAACTCGATTATCTCCTCCGTCTCTGTGCTTGTAGTAGGTTCTTGATGCGTGTTGCCATTAGGACGGCGTTTCAATTCCTTAGCCTTCTGCTTTTGCCGCTCGATCTGCTGTTCGAGCATTTCAGCCATGACACGCTCCTCTTCTTGTGTCTCTTCCATCTTTTTGCGAGCCTCCTCCTCCATCTTCTCTTTTGCTAACTTTGCCAGGAAGGCTTCGTGTCGTTCCCGCTCTTCTTCGAGGGATGGTAGGTGCTTGCCGTCTGCCTTTGCTTGTGCAGCGCTCTCTAGGATTTCCCGCACACCTTCAACGATTTGATCGATCATCTCTTGTGCATCCTGTGCGAATATCTTCGGCTTCGTCTCCAGAAATTTCTGGATCTTAAACTGGGTGACCTCTTTAAGGTCATAGTTTTTCAAAGTGATAAGCGGAGGTGATTTCGGGTAGGTTGCGGTCATGACGAAGCTCAGTGTGCAAGCAAAGTCTTCGTCCATGGATGCTTTTATCCGTATGTCAAAGTGTGGTTCTGATTTCTATATGCCATGAGCTTCGGTTGCCCAGCTGAATCTCGACAGGGTAACGTGAGGGGGACATCTTGGGGCTCTACCTTCCAGGCGCTCTGAGTTCCCGGGTGCATAACGAAGTCGTCGCCATATATAGCCTCCAGAGCGAGGAGTTCGTTTTGTTGTAGTTCTTCATATTCGATTTTGTGGAGGACCTCCGGGCTCGCAGCGGGCAGGAGGTCGGGGAAGCTTGACTCATTGCTGTTGTTGATATTGGGATTCAAGGGCGTTTTCCAAACCCCGGTTTGTTTCCCCGCCATGTTTGCGCAAGTTCCAAAGGAGAGTCACAGCAAAAGCCGTGACGCTCTACAGGGAAGAAGCCATGATGGCGAATACTAGAATGATATATTGTAATAAGTGGTTGTGTAAAGACATCCAACGTATGGATGCAAGATGAGAGAAGTCACCCTCTGACGTTGAGTCGCAAAAAGCGGCGGGGTAGTTTTATTATAGCATTTCGACTGTCACCCACCCTAGCCACTTCAGTTTGCGACGCTCCAAGTCCCATCTACAGCTCATAAAGGCGGTGTCGTCTTATCGAATTACAGGCGGCCACAGGGCTGATGAGGGGTTCGCAGCGGCTCTTGCGGCGGCCAAGCCGCCTATGACCAACTCACCTAGCATGCGCTGCAGGTGGGGTGCCTGATTCTGCTTGAGCGCTAGTGCAGGCTCTATTGGAAGAGCCGGGTGGGCAGGGGTGCCAGGGTCTCTTCTGCTTAGCATTGGCCATGATCTGCGACAACAGAAAGTAAACATAGGGATCCAAAGTCAACACTGACATCCAACTATTTCGACCAATCTCATCTAGCCACAACAGGATAGTCAACACAACAACAACTCCAGCCAGGAGAATAAATGTTTCAGTTCCATCGCTCATGATCGCATACGCGAATCTTTTTCTGTCTTTAACAAGTTCATATTTTTTCGAAGCCTGCGCGCAATACCCATTACAAAATGTTGGGTTGGATGCTGAGACGCGGCGAGAACGCGCCAGATGTCGTTAATGATGGGGGTATGAACCTCCTGTTAGAGTATTGTTATAGGTAGAACTTACTAACAATATCCCTTAGACACGACGCAAATTGACCAACCTGATACCCCCGCGCCTGTTTTCGCCGCCAGAGCGTTCAAGAGTGCGCTTTTCGGGACCCCAGCTCGACCTATCAACCAGTCTTCGAGAGCTACATCAAAAGATAAGATCTCCAGGAACGACCAGGAATCTCGAACACCACCGCGACCGCAAGGGATCCTTTTGACTCCTGGTACCGGCACTACAAGACGAAAGCGCGTATCTTTCGGACAGGACGTGAAGAAGAATAACAACTTAAACAAAGAACCGGAACCGCGTCAGCGCACGCGCTTGAATGATGCTCTGGAGAAAGCATCGAAATCTGTAAGCCAAAAGAGCGGAGTACAACAAGACCAGGATGATTCCTCAGACGAGTGGGAAGAAGCCGATGATGAGGATCACTGCACACACGACATCACGATCGATCTTAATGAGCCACATTCGCAGTCGGGCAGATACTGGAAGGAGGAGTTCGAGAAGTACCACGAGGACGCGAAAGCCGAAATGGAGAAGCTGCTCAAATACAAGCAACTCGCAAAATCTTACGCGAAACAAAAGGATGAGGAGGCGATTGAGCTCGCAGTCAAGCTCAAAGAAGAACAGCAAAAGGTCATTGAAATGGAGAGACAGATTGCCGAAGGTGCCTCTAAAATTGCATCAAAGCGAGGAGACCGGTCCGACGATGTTAGCTCCGAGCTCTTATCAACACTAACGAAACAAACGGCATTGGCTGTACAGTATCGAACTCGTGTGCAAGAACTCGAAGACCAACTTGAGGAATTCCTTCGCGACCGGGAAGACGATCCAGATTCCAAGGGTCACAAGCGACGGCAAGCGACATCACCCAGGACCCAAAAAACCCTTATCGAAACTCAGCGCGAATTAAGACGAGCCCGCATGCAAGTCAAAGAAGCCGGCGAGCTTCGTGAACAGGTATCGTCTTTGAAAAGTCAACTCCGAGCGGCTGAGAAGCGAGCTGCCATGGCGGAGGCGAAAAGTGAGACGAGGGATAATGCGCTAGAAAAGGCCGAGAACGAACCTTTGCGTGAGGGATCACGGGCGCAAGAGTTACGTGTTCAGCTTCGGGAGGCTAGGGAGGAAAATAAGAAGAAGGACGAAGAGTTGCGTCAACTTAAGCAAGAGTTTGAGGCGTACCGCAATGAAACACAAGCCCACAATGCGGATACAAACGCAGTGTTGGAACGGGCGCATACAAAGATTGCAGAACTCAAGAAGGAAATAAAGACGCTTAAGGCTGGTGACCATGATGTTCATGAGCAGCATGACCTTGCAGCTCGACCGAAGAGCTGGCACGTCCAAACAGACCCAGGTCATCTAGGAGAAGAAATCCCAAAACCTAGGAACATTGCTTCGGACGAGGGCTTTAGGGATCGAAGACCTGACATGGCGCGACGAAGTTTCGACTTCAAAGATCTGGAAGACGACACGATGGATCTTAAGATTGCGGATCCCAACATCCCCTCGTTGCGTCAAAAATTTCACGAAGACGGATACCCGAAGGCTACGAAATCAGACATCGGCATCTCGAAGCCGTTATCATCGAACATTAGTTCTAAGCCAAATATCGGGCGGCCTAGGTGGCAGCCATTCGTTCCGCGATCACCAAGGAATAGAGCATATCTTGGCGAAGAAATCACGAAGCGCCTGGAGACCGGAGGCGCGACTCCTGGTCGACCCAGTTCAGATGATATTGCTGTGCCGGATCTACCTGCACTTGCTAAGTCGATCGCTCGTTCAAAACGGACTGCATCTGCTGAGAAGATGGATGAGAAAATCGACTTGTTGCAGGATCACTATGCACGCCTGGGAGGTCCAGACCCAAACAACAGCATGTTGATGGCTAATACATCGAAGCTGCCACCTGAGCGTAGAGCTGCCGCAATCGCACGAATTGAGCAGAGAATGGCAGAGAAGAAACGGGCGCGTGGAAGAAAGGGATTTGACAAGGAGAATGTTCGACCTTGAGAATGATAATTTACATAGAGATACCTCAGGTGTGTTGAGTACCTGAATACGCATACCTTGCTACGGATAATTGTACGTTGATTAGTATGAAGAATTGGATTGGCATTGGCGTGGAGTTTGGGGGTGGTTTCTCGATAGAAACCTGGTCTGGGTTTACATGATGATGGTTGTCATGGTTTTGATAAGTAGATTTTAAACTTGATGGTCTTATCTCTGAACGAGCTATTTTGATGCTCACCTTAACCTCACAAATAACTAAACTCATAATGGCTTCAGAAATACTTGCTCCGGGTGCTGCTAATATCATCCAAGATGAGATTAATGAATTAGAGAAACGTCTCCAGGACGCAAAGGCGCGTCTTTACAAAGCCCAGTCATCGCCGCCACCCCTGACTCCGAATCGTAAGAGACCCAGCTCATCCCATAGATAAGGAGTGTTGACTCATAATACATAGCTCACCTTGCCGCAACGACTCATTTTTTGCTACTCCTTTCAGATTCGGCCCTTCCATTAGGTTCATTCGCTTTCAGCAGCGGTCTCGAGTCTTATCTCGCTCACGAACCGCGTGCCTCAGCGTCTTTCCCCTCCTTTCTCCCCTCATCGCTTTCCTCCTTTGCCGCGACAACACTCCCATTTGTCCTCGCTGCGCATCGCGATCCATCATCTCTTCCTCAGTTAGACGACCAGCTCGATGCAGCTATTATCTGCACCGTAGGTCGTCGTGCTAGTGTCGCGCAGGGCCGCGCATTGCTGGGGATCTGGGAGCGATCGTTTCGCGCAAGCTGTCCCGACGTTGACGGGCGTGCGCTGCGAGAATTTGCGGCAGTGTTGAGACAGGAAAGCCAGAAAGAGGTACCGCTTGTCTCTGCGCACTTGGCGCCGCTATTTGGAGCGATATGTGCTCTCGTTGGGCTGGAATTACGCCAGACGGCGTATGTCTTTATGCTGAGCCATGTCAAGGCGTTGATATCTGCTGCGGTCAGAGCAAGTGTTTTTGGTCCGTATCAGGCGCAGAAGGTGCTGGCTGGACAGCATGTTCAAAGAATGATAGACGATATGATTGACCGGGAGTGGACGACTCCTGTAGAAGAAGCTGGACAGACGGTGCCTATTATGGATTTATGGGTTGGACGACATGAGGCACTGTACTCTAGAATATTCAACAGCTAATTAGTGCTGTGGGTGGTATCATTATTGTTACATGAAATATCTATGCAGTTTTTAAAGTATTATTCAAAACGCCTTGTCCCTATTCATCATCGCTGTCGCTGTCGCTGCCGTATGCCACTAGAGGTCCCGCTGAAGCTGCGGCCTTGGGTTTCGATGCCACTGATACCTTGGCCTTATTAAGAGCCGCAAGGGTGCTGCCTGAGAAAATACCGCCACCCTCTTGCTGGGGCTCTTGGTGCGGTTGTTGCTCTTCCACCTGGGCTGGTGTCTCGCTGGCCTCGCCGTTCTCGATCATTGGCCGTTCCTGGTATTCCACACCGAAGCCCTGTCGGCCCAAGGGGTTTACTGATTGAGCTCCTCGAGCAAAGTGGACTTCATCAGGCGCTTCGTATCCTTCTAGACCATAGCTACTTTCGATCTTCCTTCTCTTTCTAGCCTCGGGGTCGCGGCCTTCAATCTCGGCGACGAACTCTGCGGGAAGGGCTCTGCGAATGGCATCGGCAGCTTGCTCTTCAATGTTGCGCGCCTCTCGCGCTTGCGCCATGGGGTTGGGATCGGCGGTAGCCCAGCGAACATTAAGTACTTCGTCATGGTCGAGCGATTGATGCGACATGGCCTCTTTGGCGAATTCGGCATTGGCCTGGTTGACATATGTTACGAAAGCGACACCTCGGGTGTTGAGAACACGAACTATTTCTTCTTTAGTGACAAGTCAATGGTTCATGGCGAAAGATAACTTACTGCGCTCGACCGGGCCCCATTCTGCAAAGTGTCGCGCCACGATCTCTTCGATATCATCGGTAACGTGAATTCTTCCGACGTAGACTGTTCTGTTTTGCCTCATGAAACTTCCTACACCACCCATATCATCTCGGTAATCGGAAAACTTGTCGCGTCCAAAGCAGTCGACGTTGGGATTGAAGTGATCGTAGGTTCCGGGCAGTCTGTGAAGGAATTCGCAATCTTGGCCGTTGGGACAGATTCCACGCGCAAAGCGCAAACAGAAGTAGCTCCCAGGAAGCGAGTCCGCCTTGGTGTATCCGCTGTCCTTAACAACATTGCAGCGGCCCTTTGCTTTGGTCTTGGACAGGTACTTGTCTTCTCGATCACCTCCAGACCACTTGTTGTACCAGATATTGAAAATTGTACCCGTCTGAGGAGGAGGTTCTGATGTGATGAAGTCGGGGTCGACTTGGGCTCGCGCTGGTCGCTTCTTCTTGCGAATGATCTTCTTGACAACCTTCTTTCCAGTTGGCGCCGCGACTTCGGTATTCGTTGTGGCCAGTACCATTTCCTGGCCGTCCTGTTCAACGACCGGCGCCGCCTCGACTTGTTCTGCTGTATCGGCCATTGCGTCGAAAGTCGAAAAGTTTGTTGTGATGGCAACGCGACGAAGCCTGTGCTAATGATGCAAGGCAAGGCTGTAAAAGATAGATCCATATCCTAGCAAATGGTTGAGTGAAAGAGGAAGGCGGTGAGCACTACTGACCACGCCTGTGGAGCTTGATATTCGAATTCTGCCACCTCTTCATCAGGCCTCTCTCAACCCCCACTCATGATTTAGATCTTGAATAGGTTCCGAGAATTTGAGACTAATACCCTGCTTTGTTTGTCTTTTCGTTGTTGAGTTGTTTCCAGAGACGCAACCGTCTCAACCACCGACAAGATGGTGAATATTACGGAAAAGATCAAGGAGTAAGTTGGATCTTGGAACGCTATGGCGGGGCATCACTGACATGGCAATAGGATTGAGGAGGAGATGAAGAGGACGCAAAGTAAGTAAAAGTTGTTCTGATAAGACAATATGGATTGGCCAGTTTCTGGTGGAGGCTGGGGGACGACATATGGACAAGTTCTATACCAGTCAAACCCAGGGCCATCCTAACCTTTCTAAGCTGGGCTTTAGTATCAACCAAATACCTTGCTGCATTACCTCTCCATGACTTCTTTTTTGAACATACACTAACGTATACTTAGAAAACAAGGCGACTGGTATGTTTTCGTAGATTGTCCCATCCTATTATTGTATTAACGCAACCTCAGAATATCACTTGGGTCTATTAAAAGGGTAAGTATAAATAGTCTGACTCAACAATGCTTATGATACCACATTGTCATTGTCAAGATCATTAAAGAGGAAACACTAACAATCATAGAAAACTCGCTCGACTAAGGGCACAACTTCTGGAGCCCGGTCCTGGCGCTGGTGGTGGTGGCGGCTCAGGATTCGATGTCAGTAAAAGTGGTGATGCGCGAATTGCCCTTGTCGGTTTCCCATCAGTAGGAAAATCGACTTTCCTATCTAAAGTCACCAAAACGCGGTCAGAGGTCGCGTCTTATGCCTTCACAACTTTGACAGCCATTCCTGGTGTCCTGGAGTATGGTGGTGCTGAGATTCAGCTGCTTGATCTTCCTGGTATCATTGAGGGTGCTTCCGAGGGCAAGGGTCGAGGTCGACAGGTTATTTCAGCTGCCAAGACCAGTGACCTTATTCTCATGGTTCTGGATGCTACGAAGAAGGCTGAGCAAAGGGCACTACTGGAGGCTGAATTGGAGGCAGTCGGTATTCGTCTTAACCGAGAGGCACCGTAAGTGTATCATCTAAGACAGTTTTGAATCACTACTAACGTGAGACCCAGCAACATTTACCTCAAGGTGAAGACGGCGGGTGGTATGAAGATCACATTCCAGTCGCCTCCCAAGAACCTGGATGAGAAGATGCTTTACAACATCTTGCGCGACTACAAGATCCTCAACTGTGAGGTTCTTGTCCGTGACGAAAACGCTACTGTCGACGACTTTATCGATGTTATCATGAAGGACCACCGAAAGTACATCAAGTGTCTTTATGTCTACAACAAGATCGACAGTGTCTCGCTCGACTTCCTGGACAAGCTGGCACGTGAGGACCACACGGTTGTGATGAGTTGTGAGGATGACTTGGGTATCCAGGATGTCGTGGACAGGTGCTGGAAGGAGCTCAAGCTGATCCGTATTTACACCAAGCGCAAGGGTGCCGAGCCAGATTTCAGCGAGGCCTTGATTGTGCGCAGCAACAGCACTATCGAGGATGTCTGTGATCGTATTCACAGAACTCTCAAAGACACATTCAAGTATGCATTGGTATGGGGTGCCAGTGCAAGACATGTTCCTCAACGAGTCGGTCTGGCGCATCCCGTGGCTGATGAGGATGTAGTATACATTGTCAGCGCTTGGAAAGCATAGATGTATATACCACCTTATACAACTTCAATAAAAAGTCACCATCTTCAAGCACAAAGCATAAATGTTGGGTACATATATGGAAGAATGTTTCATTGGTTAAGAATCGTACATAAACCGGCCGCCAGAAAAGAAGCCAAGCCAAATCCTAGTCATCGCGTCATATCATTACAAACCAAAGTTTAACCCTGCGCCACGAATATGTGCGTGTATGTGTACGTCCAGTGAACCCCCAAACGCCATAAACCCGGCCTCCGGTGGTTCATATAAACACCTTGGACTAGCAGCCACTAGCCAGCAAAAACAAAAAGACGCATCCTTGGAATATGAGTATGCTTAATCAGAAGAAGAAAGGGAAGTTGCTGGTGGCTTTATAGCTGGAAAGAGGCCTTGGCTGGTGCTGGCTTTGCGCCAAAGGGGTTGTCGCCTTGGAGTTTCTTAGCGCTCGCTTGGGCGAACAGTGTCTTGGGCTTGGCTCTGTGGAGGGAGTTGTTAGTTAACTGCTATGGTTTTGGAGAGGAGAAGGAAGACGAACTTGCTGGCGTGCTTGTTTCGTAGAGTGTTGATCTTGGCGGAGCAAGGGCTCATGATGTTGTCTGAAGGCGAGACGTAGGTGTTGGCGCTATCTTGAAGTTAGTTACTGTTGCTGGAGTTGCTCGACGAATCACTTACGTCTCTTCCTCGGCCATCTTGGACTGGAGGACCTGGCGATGGTACTCCATGCTCTTAACGTCCTTGCCCATTGGCTGCTCAGTCATGGGAGCGTTGACGTCCTTATCGGCGAGAACCTTGGCTGACATGATGGAAGTGTTGTAAAAAAGTAGCGAAGTTGGAAGATTTGCGTTGAAGAGTAGAGTGTTCGAGTGATGGAGGAGAGAAGATAGAAGATAGAAGTTATGGCAATGGTTCTTTGATTGTGTATGAGTGAAGGAAAACAGTTCAGATGAATTGGGCAGGCTTTCTTTAATGTAAAGGTAGTGCCGTCTGTGAAATAGGTCAGGACATTGCACAAGTGCGAAAATTAGCAGGCAAAGTAAACGGCGCCTGCTGTTCACGGGGCAACGGGCCATTAAAGAAAATTACCAGGATACGGGGCCGATGACGTTGGTCATTGCCGCGTTTTAGCGGGCACACGTCCCCTGGAATGGGAAGCTACAGGGGCTCCACTGTGAGAATTGGCACGCTGAGCCCTATGTTTTAGGCGTGAAGGCCGTGAACAACGAACAGCGCATCATCACTGGGGTAATGTGGAATGGCATGACTTGTGTATGTTGTATGATTCTGCGAGGGATTGGTAACTAACTCATGATGGGAAGAGACCGTGCATGGGTTGGTATAGGGGTTGTTGTGAGACCCAATTAAGCTTGAACCTGGCTATAACGGTTGAAACAATACAGACAACCTGTTGTGTATATCCATAGTTCTAGTTCTAGACCCTGTTGTTTTGTTTTGAGCGGGCATTGTCCCCATCCTGTCTAACAATTAGATTCTCAAGATGTGATGGAAGTTCTGAGCATCCCATATCAACAATTAATTCTAGGGCTAGATGTTGTAATCTGAGCTGATGTGGTTTGCGGATCATGTCTTGCGTAGGTACCTTATAGACAGCTATCACCTGGCATAAAATCTGATGTTATTCAAGCAGTCGAATATATAGGCTTGACTAGCTAGGCACAGAATAGCGCATGATACATCAACCAATTTTAGCAGATAGCTATAACACATCACATACTCTAATGCTCATGCGACCACCTATCGGCCAACATGTTGAAGTAAACAAACAAAAGAATATTCGCTCTCGCTCTGTCAACAGAGAGCCTACAGCTTCGCCTTGTGCTTTATCCTGGCACCTGGCTGGAGTCTCTCAACCCCGTACGCCTTCAACAGCTCTTCAGTCTTAGCCTTTTGCATCTTGATAGTCGCTGTCGCCTCAGCGCCGCGCTTGTTCTCGTTACGTCCCATTTGCTGCAGATGCACCTCATCCGGTCCATCGGCCAGCCGCAGCGTCCTGATGCCCGCCCACATGTAAGCCAGCGGCGTGTCTTGCGAGACGCCTGCGCCGCCGTAGGCCTGGACTGCGCGATCGATAACGGTGAGGGCGGTTTGGGGGATGAGAACCTTTGCCTCTGCGATCTCCTTGAGCGCCTTCTTAGGACCTTGCTCGTCCATCTTGATGGCGGCGTTGAGGACGATGAGTCGTGCGGCATCGATCTCGATACGGGACTTGGCGATCCATTCAAGGATTACACCGTGTTCGCGGAGGAGTTTGCCAAATGGCTTCTTGGACTCGTCGTTGACGCGGAGGAGCATCCAGTCAAGAGCACGCTCGGCCTACAATATGGTTAGGATATTTGCTTAGCTTTGAATAGGCGGGAATAGACTTACAGCGCCAATGCTGCGCATGGCATGGTGAATACGACCGGGGCCAAGTCGGCCTTGAATAATCTCAAATCCTCGTCCCTCGCCAAGGACAAGATTGGAGGCAGGCACTCTCACATTCTTAAATGTAAGATGACCGTGTCCATGGGGCGCATCGTCGAATCCGTAGACCTTGAGCATGCGGTTGATAGTGATACCAGGTGCCTCAGCAGGAACCAGAATGACCGACTGTTGACGGTAGGGATCCTTGTTGTCAGGATCCGTCTTGCCCATGACGATATAGATCTTGCACCGAGGGTCACCAGCGCCGCTGGACCACCACTTCTGGCCATTGAGAACGTACTCATTACCCTCGCGACGAATATCCAACTCAATGTTTGTAGCATCAGATGAAGCAACCTGGGGCTCAGTCATGAGAAACGCCGAGCGAATCTTGCCGTCCATGAGCGGCCTCAACCACTCTTGCTTCTGCGCATCGTTGCCGTACTTGGCCAACACCTCCATGTTGCCTGTGTCGGGAGCTGAGCAGTTGCATGCCTCAGAGGCAACATGTGAGCGACCAAGCCACTCCGCCATAAGGCCGTACTCGAGGTTGGACCAGCCAGGGGACTCCTTGTAGTGGCCCTTGGGGAGGAACATGTTCCATAGGCCGAGCTTGCGAGCCTTGTCCTTGAGATCCTCAATGATTGAAGGGTGGCCTTCCCAGCGGGCATCACCCTCGCCAGCAAGGGCTTCTACAACAGGGTCGGCTCTATTGAGAGTTAGAGCTGTTATCGAGGGAAGTTTAAGGGGGAACTGACGGGATACATTCTTCCTCAACGAACTTGGCGACAAGGTCAAGTTGCTTCTTAGCAGCGTCGCTGACGCGATTGGCAGCCTAGGTGAATGGTATTAGTCTGGTGATATTCTCAGTCGCATTAGAGGATAGAGCTACCCACAATGGCTGGGATTCTCGCCGACATGATAGCGATCTAGTGTGGATGGAGACGATGATTACAGTGTAATGTAGTAAGGAGGAGAGTGACGCTGGTATTTAAGACAGACAGACAATGATTCAACAGTAATCTTATATAAAATGGGAAATAATAAAGAAGAAGGCGAAGGGAGATGTTAAAGATATGAAGAAACAAAAAGTACGGATACAAGCAACTGTAATTAACTCTAGTTAATTTCTACCCCAGGTTTGTCCCAGCTCCAAACTTCTCCGCACATCATCGAATGTTCAAGTCAAAGGGAGCCGAGGTTCGCGGCTGCTGACTTTGCCATTTTGACCTCTCACAGCTCGAGTTGCTCAAGGTGGAGACGCTGGAAATCCGGGGTATCACTACGCGACGCTCAAGAGTCTTTGTTATCATTGGAAGCCTCCACAGCCTCGGACATGAGTGGATCCAGTGCCGAGGAGCTTTCGATAGCGATAGCTCAAGCTTCCGGTTATGGAATTTGAATTCCCCCATTCAAAAGTATACGTATGCGTACAGGTGACTTTGTCGATAATGGCATGACCTTTTGGTTCCAGAATGGCCTGATGGAATGCACACATACTTACTCAAGACTCTTACAGAACGAAGCATGTATCAACAATTGGATGCTTCGACAAAAGTCACCGTCACTTTCACTCAAAAGACCAAACACAAATCTTGCAAAATAGAAGAACAAGCCGCATCCATATATGAACACCAACAAACTAAAAGACTAAACGCGGTTGCCTCAGTATGCTACATCCAGGCAATATCAATGATCCACCACACAGAGGAACGAACTACCCTCCTCTTCTGTCCACCTCCACCCTCGCGCATCTCATACGATCCAAGTAATATTCAGCCCCGCATTGTCTATCCGTTTCTTTAACAAGCGCAGCCATCGCGGTCGTTCTCGATGTGGATGTTAATCGGGTCATCGAAATCGCCGCTGAACTCCTCAGACTCTTCTTGGGCCAGGGCATTGCGGGCAATCACTAAACCTCGTTAGAACTAAACAATAGCATGTGGACATGGATACGCACCCTCAAAAGCCTGGTCGATGTTGATGGCTTCCTTGGCACTTGTCTCAAAGTAAGGGATATCGCCCTTGGACTGGCAGAAAGTCATGGCTCGCTTGTTGGAAATCTTGACAATGTTAGATCGCCATCTTCATAGCAGGTTATATCTGACTTACCACTCGCTTGCTCTCCTCAACATCAATCTTGTTACCAAGAACAACCTAACATCTGTGTTAGCTTACTTCCATAACCCAGACCAACACATCACTAACAAAAGGGAAGTTGGGGGGGTCCCGAGGGGAAGCCTGGATGAGGAACTCATCTCTCCAGCTATCCAGCGCCTCGAAACTCTTCGCATTGTTGACATCGTAGACTAGCACGCAGCAGTCGGCGCCTCGGTAGAACGCAACACCGAGAGATTGGAATCGTTCTTGGCCGGCCGTGTCCCAAAGCTATCCCAAGCAATCAGCCTTCTGTCTCTCATGGTTCCATCTTTGTCTGCTTGTCCTACCTGCATGGTGACTTGTCGATCATCAACCAGAACCTCTCGAGTTAGGAAATCGGCACCGATGGTAGCCTTGTAGCTTGCGCTGAACTTCTTGTTGACCTGTAGCCCCACCAAAAACATCAGCATCGTAATTCCCAGGTCGAAATGAACAGGAGGTCCGTACATATTGGTTCATCAAGCTAGTCTTGCCAACACCGCTATCGCCCAGGATGATAACCTATTTTCCGCATTTGTATCAATATTCAAGGTCTCGGAAAACGCTTGGCGGTGTATCCATCATCTCGCACCTTGAGAAGAACCTTCTTTCGAGAAGACATGGTGAATTATCGTCTGTTGAAGGAAAGAGTGGCTTAATGACGTTATCTCGAGCGTTCGAAATGCAATGATCGAAGCGCCTTCACTCGTCTAGCTTTCTCTCGTCGCTAGATCCCTCTGATATCTGTCTATCGACTTCTTTGGTTAGGTCCAGAGCTACCTGGGTTGTGCTTGATATTGCACAGGAGCCTGATCGTGGGAAATCGGATTCGCGAAAGGTTTGTGTTGTTTAGAGATGGTAGCAGTAGATGACGGTGGGCGGAGGTACCAATGTCGCAGCCTCGCCCGTCGCTCGAGGTGATGTCCAGTGCGCTAGGCCTTTTTCAGGTTAGCGGCATGCATAAAGTGAAGGAGTGGGGCTGCCAATTCGCTGGTCGTTAAGCTTTGTGCAACTCCACGTGACATCATATGCAGCTCTATCATGCGACATTGAGCTTCTGGATTGAGGTCGTTTATTGAGCTTCAGCCATCATAGTCAAGGCCCTCATGGACGTATCACCGAGGCTGAGACGGCTGAATTATGGCGGATGACAGCCTTCTCGACAAGGTCCACGCCCTGAGCGATCTTGAGCTGGCCCTGCTCCTCTGTCTAATTAGTCGCGAACACTGTCTCGTCAGCACACCGTCCGATGTTATCGACGACCTAATACAGGAGTTGCAGCTTGTTGCTACAAAGACCTTTGGTCTCAATTGGGTCATAATCGATTGCACTCCTTCTACGACACTGGAAGACTTTGCGTCAGCTCTTCTATTGGGTAATCAGGCGTCTCCCTCTAGCCACTCTCCGACAGCATCGCGCAATCCCGATTCATACTTTACTTCGAGGCCATCGACGTCACACCCACGCACACCTCTAAGCCCCCTTACTCCAGGCGGTGCATTTTCCTCTCGAATAGCCAACGTCGTTCTCGCCAAGAATCTCGATCGAGCACCTCAAGCAGTTCAGATTCAGGCCTTGGAGCTTCTTCGTACTCGTCGTATCTTTACACGGACATCCGTACAGACTGCTCCGAAGCAATTCGTCTTTATCCCCGTATTAGAGGCTTCGAGCGGAGGCGAGGCTCACGTGACGGTGCACTTGAACGACTTCTTATACATAGCATACTGGCACAATCCTCAAGATGGATTTGTTAATTTGGAAGAAGCCGATGCAGGTAACGATGCCGATACTGCATCAACGGGTAGTGTTGTGAAAAGGGGTCCTAGCGATGACAGTACATCGACTCAACCCCTAATCTTCGAAAGCGTGGGTTGAATTTTGCTCCTTTACATTTAGTCGCTGACTCTTTCACAGGATATTAGTTACCTTGGTACACTCAGTAAGGAGGCTCAGGTGGATATAGAGGTTACTCGCTACCAGATGAACATCGTCTCGTTCCTTCGCATGCACCGAGCTGTCGCTGGAGGCATCAGCCCAACCGCTACAAAACACTTTGATCAGCTCATGCGATGCCTCGCTGCTTTGCACCGCCTAGATTTCGTAACGCCAGCCCTTGTTAGCCTCGCTGCCCGCAAGGTTTACTTGCACCGAATACAACTGGCTCCCCCTGAAAAAGAGAGGAGCATGCAATGGGGTAGCAAATTGGAGGCAGTAGAAGCACTCCTAGAAGATATTGGCTCTGAGGATGTCATTGAAGATGTCTTGGGCATGGTGACCGCGCCGGTCTGAGGCGGGTACCTTGTATTAAGCAGTTCTATAGTAATCTGCATGTCATGACAAGTTGAGGACTCCTGTTCCCCCGGAAAGCCAATCCTGGCTTGCAGTCTAATTCATCCTTTGTTCATGAAACTGGTGATCCGTCACGATGATTTTGCTACATCCAAAATGTCGTTACCGTTCTAAAAAGAATCGGTTTAATAGTAAAAGCAAAAAGGTCATACATCTCCCTTCAACGCCTTGTATTCTATGGTATCACTTTATGCGATCTGATTGACCTTGCATGACCAGCCGGAGCCGCTCGCAAGAAGAGGCAAACTAGAAACAATGTTAGCAGAGAACAAACAAAAGCGAAATTATCAAAACTTACCTGGCACCAAGACACCAGCCGAGTTCGTTACCCTTGATCTTCTTGGCGATCTTGACCTCGCGGTCAATAGGCATCTCGTAGCCACTATGCAAGAGAGCCATCATGAAGTTGAGATCCAAGCACCACTCAGGGCGGCCATCTAACTCGCCCATAGCCTCAGGGATAGTGGTGAAAACATCCCAGGCGGTCTTGCCCGTGCAGACAGTGTTGGTAAGGTCATGCATCTCACGGAGAGTGAACGAGTCGGGCATGCCAAGGGGCTTGGTGCGGTCAAAGAAGTAGGAGAAGATGTAGACATCCTCTTTGGTGAATGTCTTAGAGAGCAGAGGCTGATGAATACCGTTGAAAGAGCAAGGAGCAAGCGTACAAGCCTCGTCCTTGTTGAGAATCTTCTCAGCCAAGTTACGGCACTGAGCAGGTGCAGGCTGAGAAGGACCAGTGAAGGTAACCAGAGTTGGGTCCTGGCTGCCATCGAGCGTAACATTGACAGCCTTGGTCATTCCGGGGGCAATGCAAGGGTTGACAATGGGCTCTTTGAGCCAGGCCTTGTCCTCGCCCTTGGTCTTGGCAATATCCTTGATAAGAGTGTCGTGGATAGTCTTGCGAGCGGCCATCAGACCGTAGCCCAAGTGGGAGTGCTGGTAAAGCTCGAAGTGGCGACCACCAAAGTCGAGGTCATACTTGTGGTCGCCAGCAGCAAGCTTCTCAGGCATTCCACCGTCAGCAGCGCCCTTGAAAGTAGGCTCGAAAACAATCTGGGTAGAGCCGCCACCGAGATCGAAAACGGCAGCTGTCTCGCTATGATCAGGGCCACCGATCTTGCCAAGGAGGTAGTTGGTAGTGATCCAAGCATAAACACCCTCGAGAGAACCGTCCATGATAACAACACCCTCATTCTCCTTGTCAACAACGGGGAAGGGGTAGTCCTGTTCAAGGTGTCGTCGGACTTCGGCGAGAATAGCATCGGAGGCTTCCTTGCCAATCATTCGGAGACCAGCGGTGGCCTTGACGGCAACGGGGGTGCAACCCTTAAGGGCCTTGGGAACAGTGTCCATGGCGACCTGCATAAGGGGATCGAGACTCTTGGCAGCGGCCACAGGGTCGCCGTTGTACTTGCTGAGGCCACCAACTGCCTTCTCGGTCATCTTGAACTCCTCATGCTCGAGCTCGGGGGTAGGACCACAGTTGTTGAACTTGTAGACGTGGATTCGGGAACCAGTGCTGCCGGCGTCGATCATAAGAACATACTGGACAATAGGCTTATCCTTGGAGAAGGACTTTGTGCAACGATCGGTGCCGTAAGTAGAATCTGATGGGGACTGTCCATTGTTGGCCTGGTTGCCCTGAGCAGGGTGAGTAACTGTATCGTTGCGTTAGTATGAAGTTATTCGAACTTTTGATCAGTTGCTGCTACTACCTCCACTAGGCGTACCTTCGTTGTACACTTGGACACCCTTGGGGGAAATAAAGTAGAAGAGGGTAACGATCGCAAAGACGATAGCGGCGGTCTTAATCCACCTCGTCCTCTGGGACTGGGTCATCCAGGATTCTTTCATTCTTCCGATAAGGCCTTGCCTCTTTGGCTTGAAGTTATATCGGTCTGGTTTCTCGTGAGGATCGAAGACACCGAATTTTAAAGGCGGCGATGTGGGTGTTCTCATGAGCGCGGGTCTCGCGAGAAGGGAGAGGGAGATAAGCTTGTCTCGTCTCGTCTTGTTGGTCTATTTAAAGAAAGGACAGGACTCGGTCGGGCATCGGATAATTTCGATTCGACCCGTCTAGGCGTAGGGAGACAAGAATGAGGGTGAGAGGAACGTGGCAAAGCAAAGGGGAATTAATTAAAGGGATGAAATGCGGTTGATTTGACAAAACTGGCAACCCAATGGTAATGGCTGTGATAACACGGATTGGATTGAGGTAGAGTGAGAAAGGGGGGGGTCGGATACTTTTTTTGGTAGATACGGAAATGGTTTGGGTTGTACCTTACAGCCAATCGCAGCCATTTTGACCAGTTACAGCCAATCTGCGTCCTCACATCTTCGGGTTCCACACGCACCTCCACGGCCATGGCGATGGATCACGGCCCATCTGTCAGGGGCTGGGGGAGAATTAGGCCGCTAGAAGAATCAATCTTTAGGGGAGATCAGCCCCTGAAAAGTGCAGAAGCTGAGAAAGAAACGCTAATTTTAGACGCTCCACCTATCGTCAAGATGCGACTTTTGATGTCATGAAGTTTGAGAAATATTGAGAGCAAAGACAAAGACACATGAAGTTGGAGCAAAGTATTCAAAACTTTAGTCTCTTCTGATATGAGATTTTCTCTCACCATCACATATTTATTAGCCTCACTTATCATCATAGCAATATCACTAGATCAATAATCGCCTCCTACGTAGACCTTATCCGTCATCGTCTTAGAATGTTCCAGTCATCGCTCAATCAAAGGCGTACGCAATGTTGCCTGCTTCACTTACACTCCCTATCTTGGACAACTTAAACTTGAGCCTTTGAAACCCATAATCAACACAACACTCACCACTCAAAGCGCCATTTATTAAACTCTTCCAAGAAAGTGTCATTAGTGTTTTACTTTTGTAGATCCTTGACCACCCAAGAACATCGCATTCCACTCACCAATAACAGAAGGAGAAATGGATGTTCAACTTCTCGTCTATGACCTCTCACGAGGCTTGGCCCGTCAGATGTCCCAGGGCATTCTGGGCTTTCACCTTGACGCCATATACCACACTTCTATAGAACTCAACGGCAAAGAATACGTCTACGATGGAGGCATCATAGCGATTCGGCCTGGTTCCTCTCACCTTGGCCAACCATTGGAGAGAATACATCTTGGCAAGACAAATCTACCTATCGATGTCATTGAAGAGTTTCTAGATTCTTTACGGCCAATCTTTACAGTAGAGGTACAGTACTACCAGCCCCTGTTCGCTCGTATCTATCTAACAATTGCTAGGCATATGATCTCTTCCATCACAACTGTAACAACTTCAGTGACTCCTTTGCAAACTTTTTGCTAGGGAAGGGTATCCCAGAGCATATCGTCAAGATGCCACAGGCTGTTCTTGACTCACCCATGGGTCGTATGTTGGTCCCCCAGCTCACTCAGGGAATCAACGCTGGAAGACAAAACGGTTCCATTCTTGGGCTTCAACAGAGCGCACAAGCGCCAGTTGCTACTCCAAGACACAGCGTCAAGAATGTCTCCAGCCCTGCTGAATTTGATCGCTTGATGAATGAGGCAAAGAACTCGTGTGCGGTTGTCTTCTTCACCTCAGCGACTTGCGCACCCTGCAAAGTTCTCTACCCAATTTACGACGAACTCGCGCAGGAAGTTGGTGATATGGCGACACTCATCAAAGTTGACATCGCGCAGCCTCAACAACATGAAATCGGCAGTCGGTATTCTATCAGGGCGACGCCGACCATTGTCACGTTCCTTCGTGGAGAAGAGGAAAACAGGTGGTCAGGGGCTGATCCAGCTGCTCTTCGAGGCAATGTTCAGCTTCTGGTACAGATGGCGCACCCTGTTCATCCTCACCAAAGACTCCGCCTACCTACCTTCTCAAACCCCGATGTCAAACCCGTTCTTTATTCAAAGATTCCCCCACTGGATAAGCTCGTGGTCAAAATGGGCTCTGAAGTAGCCAATAAACCTGAGGTCAAGGCTCTCAAGAAATACCTACAAGACCGAGCAAAAGATGGCCTCTCCAGTGCGGTTGTACCTGAGCTGAGCCACCTATCAAGCTTGGTTAAAGATTCAGTCACATCTCTTCCCATCGACATCCTCTTCGCTATCGTCGACTTGTTCAGATGCGCACTTTCGGATCCTAGGATTAGCGGATTCTTTGCCGAGGAGAAGAACCATGAAACGGTGCGAGCCATTCTTGAGTTCGTCAACCAACAAACTGAGTGTCCCTACGCTCTCCGCCTTGTTACGCTACAGATGGCGTGCAATTTCTTCTCTACACCCCTGTTCCCTGACGAGATAATGCGAGAAGCTTCATTACGGGCATCAATCATTCTGCTCGTCTCGTCAAGTTTTCTTGATGAGAGTCACAACAATGTGAGAGTTGCTGCTTCATCACTTCTCTTTAACCTGTCATTGGCGAACCGTCGTGCAAGAAAGGAATCGAAGCCAAGTCTTTCCGGGGATGATGAGCTTGAGCTTGCAGCATCAGTAGTAGAGGCCATTTCCTTGGAAGAGAAATCGGCAGAGGCACTACATGGAATGCTTCTTGCTCTGGGTAACCTGGTTTATGGCACACCACTTGATGGAGAACTACCAGACCTTCTCCAGGCCGTGGGTGCGGAAGATAGCATCCTGGCCAAAAAGTCCAAATTCCCAGATGAGAAACTCATCGAGGAAGTTGGGACAGAGCTGTTGAGCAAGGGGCTTAGGAAACCATAGTTGCTTTCATAAATATAGTTCGATCAGATGATACCATACCTAACTAGTTTGCCATAGACGGCAACAGCTTGTCGATTCTCGCATTTCTTTTTAGGTTTGCCCATATTGCTGTGTCTAAAGTGTTGCTTGTCTTTTATTTAAATAACTGTGAATTCGTAAACTGACTCCCTAGGAAGAGGCGTCTTATGATACCGAACTGCACTACTTACCTATCCATGCCATGTTCTTTTCCTTCATATATCGCGGCCACCAAGCTGACGTCTTTGCTGTCCATGGTAGTCTTTCACTGACTAACAAATGGGGTCTGTCTAATGGTCAGAGGGTCAGTATCACAACGACATGTCATCAACTGAACAACTACTTATAGCAGACCCCATCATGCAGCAACAAGTATCACGCAAACACCAGCAACGAGCTGACTCCCTCATCCATACTGCTTGCACGGAGGTTTGTCTACCGTATCTTACTCATCTATTAGTATTAGTAGGCGTGGACTAGTTGTAGGCAGTAGGGTAGGGTTGGTCGATGTATGGCTATCCAATCTAATGGCACATGTGCCTGTAAGGGGATGCAAACAACTCGTAGTTTCGTGTATACGCAGTGTTACATTTGTATCAGCATGGGAGATGAGAGGTCAAAACCCAGTCTTGTCAAGTCTAGTATAATACGGCTGTGCAAACTGGCCGGGCACGACCATACTCTCTTGAATTAAAGTTCTGAACAATGTCGGGTAAGGATTATTGTCAATAGGAGGCTTTATGCTCTCAATGGGTGAACCCCCCTCATTGACTGTCCTTTCTCGGAGCCGCGTTGAAAACTATATCCTACACCAGGGTAGGCAGCCCGCACATCCCGAATCAATGTTTTAGGATCACATGCGAATTCATGCTCTCAAATTCATCTCCCCGGTACGACGCATCTAATACACATACATGAAGGCATTGATTATACCATCTACCCTCCGGAACCGCCATGCCTCCTTCTATCACCATATCCCTGTTGACAACCACCATCATTCTAAGTGCCAAGCATGTCATTAGTAGAAACTGTAGTAAAGATACCTGATGCTGTCGGCAAAGAGGAACCCTATACACGATCGAGAGCAGATGCCGAAGCCCGGGCGATGTACGGTAGTTCAGATACCGTCAAAGTCTCCGCCAAGGTCATCCTCATCCAAATCGCCCTCTTGAATCTCCTTAGCCATTTCGCGCTCGCGTTCTCGTGCTTCCTGCGCATTCTTCAACTCAAGTCGGTGCTGGTTCATAGGGAATCGCATAGCCTAGCAGAAATCAGATTAGTTTGGGTTCCGCCTTAAGGTACATGGTAACAACAAACCTTGACACTCTCATCGTGGAGAGCCAGACAAGCTCGGATTCGGTCGTGGAATGCCTCACCCGGCTCACGGGTAGCATACACGTCACCGACCTCCTTACTCTTCATGAAGCCTCTCTCGCGGTCCAAAGTAGCCTCAATCACACCGTCACGGATAGCCTTAGCGACAATGTACTCTGCCGACTCCTCGCTACCGAGCTGAAGGCGAATACAGATGTCTCGAAGTGAAATGCGAGAGTAGGACAAGGACATCATACGGATGCCTGTCTTGATAACGTTCTGCCTTAGACGGAGAATAAGGCTGTATGTGCCATCCCGCCGGAAGGTATCGGCGTGATCAGCAATTGCTGTCTCGAAATCCTCGAGGTTACCAACTCTGACCGACTTTACCAGCAGGAAGTAGGGCTGCAGAGCAACCTCCATCGTTGGCTGGCGGAACATGGCCCGGTCAGGGATGTCACCCATCAACAGCTCAACAACATAGAGCAGCTTAGTAGCTGTCTGAGCGAAGCCAAGCGCACAGTTACTAGAGGGAGCCTTTCGAGTGGCAGCAGTGAGATGCTCGTGGGCCTCGGTGTAGCGCAGCTGGATAGCTCGGATGCGACCAAGGTAGAAGAGGAATCGTGCAACCTGGTTGTTGACAGCGTTCTCGGGGAATTGAGTGTGTGAGACCAGGAGATCGGCCTGGTTGATGTGCGAAGTCGAGAGGTAGTTTCGCAGCAGAAGAACAATGACCGAGGCTTGTGTGTCGACATCTTTTCGTAGCACGGCGGTTCGGAGAGCGGCGAGGAGTGTCGGTCGGATGGCGACGACGGGAGACTGGGGGGATGGGGGCAGAGGTGCGATGTGCTCGCAGAAGATGGAGTAGTAGAAGTAGACCTTGGCGGACAAAGAGTCGAGTGTACGGCGGTTGAGAGACTGGACCCTGTCTGACAGATACTTAGAGAAATCGGATCCACGCTGGTACTGCTTGGTGTCAAACAGGTAGACCTGAACAAGGATACCGAGGAAAATGTCGATCTCAGGAATGAGGTCCTTAGCCTCTTTCTTAGAGCCGTTCTTTCCATGGGTCTTGGCCTCGTCAATGTCCATTTCCGAGCCACTCTGTCGGCCGAGGGTAACGTCCTCGCGCTCAATGGCAGCGAGAAGCGGCTTCACGATAGTGCTCGAGTTGGAGGTAGCTGGGAAAGCTTCGGAGATAACCTGGGCGATGATGTCGGGAGTCAGACGCTTGCGGAGAATCGAGATAGATCGCAGGGCGCGGAGGGAGAATCTGGCGTCGAAGAGGGCAACGGCACGGTCTATCAAAGCAAAGTTGCTCTTGATATCTACGTTGTAACTCAAATGTTAGTGACTGTTGTGCTTAAGCATGTCAAGCTTCAACAAGAGCTACTACTCACCTGCGATAGTCTGAACAACAGGGTCAACCTCTTCCTCTTCATCTTCCTCACCCATTGCCACATCGCCTTCGGCATCAGCCGTTGCCTTATCGGACTTTTTCGACTTGGAAGGAGGAACGACAACTGTCATCTCTTCATCGGCATCCTTGGCGGGCTTCTTGCCCTTGGGCTTTGTGCTGTCCGTCATCTCAACGTCCTTGTTTTTCTGGACATTGCTCCCAGCAGGCTTCTTGCCATTATTGTTCGGTGCCTTGCCGGCCATGATTGTGGTTCTGAGTATGTAATGCGGAAATAAGAGAGTAAATCTGTCGAGGCAGAAGCTGTTGATGACGATAGTGGAAGAAGACTAAAGGCCCCCGTGAGTCGTGCGCGCGCCTCAGCTTGTCGCCGCGTTTATGTTTTTAAGCTGAAGGGGGGTTGGTTATAACAGTGAGGGTTACGACAGCGCAAGTACGAGACCGATCGGGGGGGTAACTGTCAAGAAGGGGTCAAGACAGTGGTGGTCGTTGAGGTTTGGTAATGAGATTGGGAGAGGTTCGAGGTGATGCTGCTTGTTGCTGGCTGCTGGTGCTAGTTCACTAAACGGAGACTGGGGCTTGCTAACTGGCCAGTGGGCAACTGAGGTGACAGCAGCTAGAGACGAAATGGGCTGCAGAGATACTTTCAACAGGCGGCGGTTTTGCAGAATTGGCAAGTACCTCTGAAGTACCCGATATCTGAGGCGCTACCTTAATAAGCTGGCACATTGTGGGGCTCTAAGCAGTGACGTCTCGATGTTGCCTGCAGGCTGCAGCTGGCCTTTTGCACAAAGATAACCAGCCCAATAAAGTTGTGCAAATCTATGCTTAGCTACATATGCAAACATCCATTCCTCAACGTAACGCAGCAGCCTATGCCTCTCGAGTGTTCTAGAACGAATACCTATTACATATAAAAACAGGCTATAGAACTTGAAGACTGGTATCAATGTTGAAGTCATGACCATCTTCAATCTCTTAACATTTATGCTCATTAGTCCCTATAACTCAAGACACTCCGGGTAGGATTGGAAACAATGAAGCAAATATAAAATAATCAACTTGTGTTATCGGTATCGTAGGCAAGGTCTAGACGTAGACATCCCGCAAGAGAACCACATGCATCTTGTGTGCTTTCAACTTGAGAGCAGTGTCCTCTAAGTAGTACCGAAACCACCCTTTGCGCCAGTTTGTTCCGGGTATACACCCAACGCCTCATCTGTAAAATAAATAAATACACCTTCCATTTTCCTCCGCAGCCGTACCCATAATCATCGAATTTCCCTTAGCTTGGCCGAGTTTATTCACCTTTGCCTGGCATGACCTTCGCCGCCTGGACAGCACTCATCTTAGCAATCCATCCAGTAGATGGCTGGATTTTGCGGACAGTGCGGAGTTCATCAGAAGAGTATCCGGGTACACGGATGTTGTAGGTTCGTTCCAACACGAGCTGAATATCTCGAATCTCAAGCACCTTTGATCCGCGCTCCTTGGAGTTGCGGCAGGCTGCATGTAGCACACTGTCAACAAACGAGTCTGCCATGTTCAAGACGTTCTGAAACCACGTTAGCAATTTTATTCGACCTTACATTAGCAAAAGTGCTTACCTCCTCCACCTCAGGGGTGAGCATGTTTTCATCCTGTCCTTCGGCTGGACCTCCGCACACTTGCCGAACAAGTTCGTCCAACTTTTTCTTGCTCAATACGTGATCCCCTTCGGCTTCATGATTGTAGGCCGGGATTCTAGCCATCGCAGGTTGGTTCATAACACCACCCAGTGTTCCACTGCCTTGGGACATTGTTGGGCGGCCGGTGTTAACTCCACCTCCGATCGCAACACCTTGGGGCACTGCCGTGGCTTTATCGGGAAGCACCTTGGGGATAGGCATCTTGGACTGCATCGGAGTTTGTTGTGGTTGCGGAGGATGAGCATGGGGATGGCCTTGTGGGGTTGGCTGCTGAGGTACATTAGGCCCCATCACACCTTGATTCACTGCGCTGCCTGGTGTTGGTGTCCCAGTTGCGGCAGGGCGGCCTGGCATCGGTCCATTTCCAGGGGTGTTAATAGCCTTTTGGTTTGCCATTTCCATAGCTGCTGAGTGACTGAGAGCTCTCTGGGGACCTGCTACCGTCACCGGAGCTGCCGCCGCTGCCGCTTGCTGAGGTGTGGGAATTCGAGGGGCATTCTGCTGCGTCGGTGTTCCAACCTGGTTCTGCATGCCTGCTGAAGCCATCGCGGGGTTTATGGGAGCAGTTCCAGGTTCTTGTTTAACCTGAACTTGTGGAGATGGAAGTTGTTGCTGGCCGGGCTGGGGGGTGCCTTGCGCCGGACGCGCCTGCGTCGGTGCGGCTCCCGGGGTCCCGTTGACTGGGGAAGCCCGGCCGACAGCAGCTAACTGCTGTTTGGCAACCTCGACGGCGGCGTTAACGGGGGCAGGATTGTTCTGGGTGTTGTTCTGAACTTGCGGCGCTTGAGGTTGGGTTTGTGCCGCTTGTGGGGGGGCTTGTGGTTGTTGCTGCTGTGTCTGAGGTTGTGTTTGTTGAGTCGCAGGAGCTTGTTGCGTAGGGGTAGCTTGCTGAGCTCCTTGCTGAGAGACCCTCGCAGCGTTTTGCGCCTGAGCCTGGGCCTGGGCCTGAGCTTGCTGTGCTTGACCAGTGCCCTGTAGGTTGCCCTGCTGCTTGCGAACACTGTCAACCCATTTGTGAGCATCGGAATGTGCTTTGAGTTGCTGGTCCTTCCTGATTTGCAGCTGTCTTAACTCGTCCTCTTTGAATGGTGATCCAGCCGCAGCCCTATCGTTGATAAGTTTATCAATCTGGGCAACCTTCTGTTTACTGTTATCCATTGTCATCAGTGCTCTGGTGTAGCGCTGTTTGATCTCCTCGACCCATTTGTTCGCATCGGCACCTGACTTCTCGGCTACTTGAGCTGGAGCTCGAAAGTTGATTTTGCTCACATGTTGTAGAATGTGATCGGGAACTCGGTTTTGCTGAGTAGTTGTTGCAGCGGCGGCAGCAGCGGCTTGATTTCCAGCAGGAGCTCCCGCGGCTTGCTGTTGCTGAGGCTGCGTCTGTGGCGTCGTCTGTCCGGTAGTGTTCTGTTGCATTTGTTGAGGTCGGGTCTGTTGGTTCTGGGTATTCTGTCCCTGCATCTGCTGTGTCCTACGTTGCTGAATCTTACTGATGAGCATCTTAGAGAACTCTATAATCTTCTGGCGCGCAGCAATATGCTCCTGACTGTTCTGGGGAGAACCATTGGCCTTGTTCCACAAGCCCTGCAAGCCTGCTTCATACTTGGACTTTTCCTCCTCACTCAACGTTGGCAAACTTCGAATCTGGCTCGGTTGGTACATTGGCGGAGGGCGTTGCTGAGCTTGCCCAGCAGCAGGCTGCTGACCTTGGCCTTGGCCCTGCTGGCCCATTTGGGGGTTCATGATGGATGAAGCAAAGGACGGTTGATGGAGTCGTTATTACGATAGGGAGGGCGCAACGACGGGCAAGACTTGTACAGAAGAGGAGAGAGGCAGCCGTATATAAAGCAAAGAATAGTCTCAAAAGTTGACAAAAAAATCAATGTGAAGTACTTGTGTCTGAAATTGAAGACCACCACCTTGTCATTCAGATCTGGCCGCGGTCCGTGATTAACTGAATGGAAGACGCGTGCGTACAATGAAGTCAGCGTGAAAGACACGGAATAAATGTTTATCCGTCGTCGTTAGTGGCGCGAACTCTGGCTTGGACATGGGTGTTCATTGTTGGGAAGGACATCCATACCCTGTCGCCTGTCGCTTGCAGAGGCTAGTCAGAGCCTGTCTTTTAGTGTGGGGAGAGCTCAAGAAGGATTGTTCAGTTCAGTGGAACTGACAACGAACAGTCTAACACGACATGGGTTAGCTTTGGCTTACCTTTTGTTATGAGGGTCTAGAGCTATCAAATGTTAACTGCTAGGTGTCATCATTAGTTGAGGTGTCTAGCAGGCAGCTCGGGTTAGTGGTGCAATACACCATGTACAGTAGTTAGTACATCACAGATAGTAAGCTACTGTAGATTTGGTAGAAGATAAATCACCATCAGGATATATGGTCTCTCAACCTCAACTGTTATCGCTTTTCTTCAGGTTAAAGCTATTCAACTTATGCCACCCATGTAGTGGCTGCTTTGCAAGTTACCTAGTAATTACCCGCTACCGTCGATTAGCGGTTCTTTGAAGGTAAGCACCTGAAAACATGGATCAGCAGTTAAACTACAAGGGAAGCTACAATATCCCCAACGATACAAGGGTCCAGCTTTTCCCGTGCGGGCCAATTTCACTGGGGGTCTGCTGCGCTGGTCTTTATCCATCCATTCATCTCCACTGGAACTTGTGTCCTGTCCTGTCTTATCCTGTCTTGTCTTGTCTCGTCTTCCCTTCTCCTCTTCTTCCTCTCTATTCCTCTCCGACCCATCTGTATCTCCCCCTAAAGGTCGACATTGATTGATTAGTTTGCGCCATAATTCGTTGATAATTATCTTTAATATAGCCAACATGCGCTTCTCATCCTCCACCGTCCTCGCGGCTCTGCCCGCTCTCGCCGCTGCGCAGGACTCGCCTATCGACCAGTACAAGGCTCAGTTCCAGAATGTTATCGGCCAGTTCGCTTCATACATTCCCAACCCGGGCCATCACGATCCTATCGCTGCTGCTGAGGCTAAGGCTGGTTCCATGAAGCTCAATGTCTTGACACTGGACAACTGGAAGCAGACCCTTTACGAGCCTGTTACCGCTGGTGCCACTACTCCCGAGGAGTGGTGGCTGCTCGTCTCTGGCGGAAACAAGACCTGCTATGGTACGTCTACATCTCGTAGCATGCGATGGAATGTGACACGCTATGCGACTTGCTACCGCTGAAATCTCCTATACATTGATATGTCACTAACTCACAAACACAGGCCGATGTGACAACGTGGAGCAGGCTTTCAACGAGACCGCTGCCAAGTTTGCGCTCCTCGATAACACCCCTCATATGGCCTACTTGAATTGCGACAACCAGCCCATTCTCTGCAATGCCTGGTCTGCCGGTCCCGCCAGCCTCTACGTTTTCGAGATGCTTCCCGAGCCTGCGCCCGTCGAGGTCTACAGCAAGAGACTCAACTTGACCACTACCACTTCCGACACCTTTGTCAACCTCCACGCCGCTGGTAACAAGGATGAGCTCCTCCACCATACCAGCACCTACTTCCACCCCTTCAATGGAAAGCTTGCTGAGTTCGGTCTTGCCATTCCCTTTGGCTACCTCATGTGGGCTATGAACCTGGTTCCCAACTGGCTCTTCATGCTCGTTGTGTCTTTCGGCAGCCGCGCCATGATGTGAGTTCTTGTCCAATTTACAGAAGGCCCATTACTAACAGTTCAAAGGTCTCGTCGTATGGCTCCTCAGGGCGGTGCTCAGGGTGCCCAATAAGTGGATGTTATGAATTGCTCGGTGGGCTATTATCAAGTAATTTGATGCCCAATAAAAGGTCGATTCGTCGCGCAATTATATCAAGTTTTTGATCCGAAATGATTATCATGATTTTCGTATGAACCCGTCGTAGAGCCCATGATAATGACCTGATGGTTCATGATTTGTTCTCGCAGGCTGCTTCCACGGTCTTGAGACCATTAATAATTTCCTCACTTATTTGGCCATTGGCAAATTTGCCATATCGTAGATCGCTCAGTGCCCCTACAGTTTGTTGCACAGACTCGAGCAACGCTGCCTCTTCCTCTCTTAACTTTTCAATTTCAGCTTCGAGGGCACCCGCTGCTCCCTCTAGTTCGGGGATAACAGAGTTGAGTGTATGTTTGGCGCTTGCTGCGCCTGATGCATCACCAAATAACTGCGCGCAAAACCTCAGTCAGCACTCGTAACTTGTGTAGTCTTGAAAACACCTACTGCACGCTCCATCTCGATCTCCGCATCAATATCCTCTCGCTCAGCTTCTCGCTTAGCCCGCACGACTTCTCGTCGCATTGTGATTCCCCGTTTTGCTTCATCGGCGATGTTCTCGGCGACCTGATCGAGAAGATCTGTGCGCTGCGCTTGTAAGTCTCGGAATAGCGATCGAACTTGTGGTGAAGACTGCAGCGGTCGTGGAAAAAGAGCCTTGAACTGCTCGAGTGTGGTGATAGCGGTCAGAGTCGAAGGCTGGATGAGGTAGTTGGCCAGAAGCTCGGCTTCTGTAGGAGCCATTTTGGCGGAATAAAACTTGGACAAGCTTGTACTTCCGAAAAGTGTGTTTGTCTCTGCTAGAAGGATTTAGTCGCCAATGGAGGAGAAATCATGGAGGTTTATGATGATGTGCATGTAATGCAACCGCGACGCGCTGTAACCAAGCGCGTTAAGTGCCCCATATTTCCTAGATCCTACTCACGAGTCGTCTACTCTTAGCCATCAACACCAAATTGGAATATTAACAGTTCATTTTACATTCAGTGTCCTATTCGCC